>NQII01000680.1:626714-650169 GCA_002778355.1 Clitarchus hookeri | reverse complement strand
GGGGGGGGGGGGAAGCAAGGTTTTGTAGAGAACCTGCCGCCCCTGGAGCTGGAAAAGAAACTCCTTGAAATACACTGAAGAGCCAAAAAAAACTGGTACACCTGCCTAATATCGTGTAAAGCCCCCCGAGCACGCAGAAGTGCCTCAAGACGACGTGGCATGGACTCGACTAGTGTCTGAGGGTATGCAGGGCAGTCCACAAATCCAATCTGCGCCAATTTGAGAAAGGGTTGCACGTCTGTCACGTTTAATGATTCTCGTCAGTCGTCGTTTGCCCCGTTCTTTCACGGTCTTTTTCCGGCCGCAGCGAAGTCGAAGATGTGATGTTTTACCGGATTCCCGATATTCATGGTACATTCGTGAAATGGTCGTACGCGAGAATCCAAATTTTATCGCTACCTCGGAGATGCTATATCTTATCTCTCGTGCGCCGACTATAACACCACGTTCAAACTCACTTAAATCTTGATGACCTGCCATTGTAGCAGCAGTAACCGATCTACCTGCCGACCGCATCGCGTTACTCTGATTAGTTCCATACCTCTGTTATTTACATTCGCACGCCTATACCAGTTTTTTTGGGTCTTCAGTGTAAGTAACATCCACTATTTGCACAGAAATTATTTTATATTCACGTGTTTTACACAAATTTCTTACTATACTGGTATAAACATTAATACATATTGTTCACGGTTGATTTGCTACCTCTGAAGGCCTTGCCCAAAATCGAAATTTTTTTTCGTTGTGTATGCTTCCGCCATATGTAAAATTTAAATAGCTGTGTGCCGAATGAATTTTATTATTGCGTCAATCAAGTGAAAAAGAGATATATTTAGGCACCTAAATGCAGTTTCGTATTCTATTGTGTATAAAGCAGAAAACCAACAACTTAATTTGCAATAAATGTGAAAATAACACTTACATTACAACGCTAATACTTGAAATTATTTTTCTTAATCCACTACGAAATTAGCTGGTAGCCTAAATGCCAGTGAAGGCGGCAGCATACATGCAGGTATTTTTTTTTTTCCGGGAACGACTTATATTTAACATTTTTATTGATCTCAAATTTTAGTAAATATAATATCTTAATCTACATTATTTTCTTGCGACGCTCCCTTGTGAAGTCTTAAGCACCACAAAGTAAAACGGTGCCGGAGAGGAGGGGGGGGGGGCTACTGTATTGTATTTTATGATTGATTTTAAGTTTTTGAGACACGCTCTGTTTAAATATGAGCCAGCATTAAACAGGAAGTAAAAGTACGATTGAGTCATTTTCCTACGGGAGCAGCGGGGGAAAAAAAAATCTATAGGAGCTCAAGTGGCAAATGTGATTGTGAAATGTAGCCTCACCGCTGGACCTGTTCGCGATATACTCTGCCAGTTGCAAACTATAGACTAAAGATGAGGTAAAGCGATCTCGCTGGCTGCGCACAACCAATATGTGTGTCCCAACACTTAACTGCTTTTCTGCCAATACGGCTAGCAAAAGTGGCGTGGATTGGATTTGAGGTAGGAATACTGCTTAGTAAACAAGTGCTTTAGGATGTTTTTAAACATATTCTAACCCAGTGATTCCCAAAGTTCTATAAACCGCGACCCATTAAAAAAATACCAAAGTTCAGACCCACTTTTAACGAGTGGCGGTCGCGGGGTTTGTGGCCTCGGCGAGGGGGGCGGGAGTAGCATCCACTACGTACTCTGCATAGTATTTTACGTCTGATTGACAGTTGCATTGCATGTTTGGTTGTTCTCAATAATATCATTTATAACTCATGCATATGTTTATGAATGAAATTATATTTTTCGGGGCCCACAATATCTTAGTCTGCGACCCACCAGTCACCAGTGGGTCGCGACCCATACTTTGGGAAACACTGTTCTAACCGATTTGTAATGCAGTTTAATTAAATTCGGATTTATAAAAGTATTTCTTTAATATAATGGTACTTGTCATTTCAAAGTTAAGATATAAACAAACACGTTCGTCACTGTTGACCATGTGACTTTGTCAGTTGTGTTGCTTTGGGGTAGCTCAATGTTAGGTACATGCGTAGAAGACGTATAATCGGTCCACCCCATCTTTAGTCTATGTAGCAAACCGTTCACAGCATGGCGAAGAGAATCACACGCAAGGCCCATCCCATAGCGACACGCAGCCAATCGTCGACTACATACACTTACACACAGAGCACAGAACACCTGAGGATGCAGAAACAAGTTATTTTGGTGAACCCTAGATGCACGTGCCAGAAAAAAATAACTTGCTTGACTATCAATATGGCAGAGCGTCGTTCGCCGGTGATTCGCACGTCACTATAGGACGATGTACGTGCTCGAGCGTGGATCTACCAATAGGGGATACTTCATAGACGCAGTTGTCAATCAGCGACGACGCCTTTCACCAGAACCTTGCGCGAACGACGTGACAGAGCATCGGGGCAAACTCCACGCAATTTTGACATTGTGCACTCGCATGCTCTGTGGTGTCGCCGTAACTATGGACATAGGGGAATCTTGAAAATCTTTTGCGCCAGCATTTCTTCCACGCGTTCTCTTTATGATTGAGAATTTAAGGAGCTGAGAGACTTTCGTCTCGTCCCTTGAGAGTACTATGTACGGGAACATTTTCTGTGAAATCGTTGTTTGCTCGAATACGTGTGTCTCGGAAAATAAATGTTCTGGAAATACGGCTTTTTTTTTTTTGCTAGGAAGTTGAACAATTATCTATGTCCCTATTTTTTTTTTTTTTTTACTTGTGTCGTTTTAAGTGTATTCATAGAGAAAAAAATTGTCAAATCTCGCATCTTTACAGCTTGCCTATGTAGTTTCCGTAAGCGGTAAGAGAAGAGCACGACTATAATCCATTCACGGTTACTTTACACTTTTTTGAGACCTGCTGAATTTTTACTTCTAGGATATTACTCCGCCTCGTACACACTAAGCTTAAGTTAGTCTATAAAATTACGCCAAAGGACAACGCACCGAATTCGTGTGCACTCAGTTGTAATGATATTATGCATGAGAACTATTTCTTACCAGGTGCTACTAACAAACAATTTTTCTAGCTGTTTTTATCCATATTTATTATAAATGATATATTATAATCTATGAATAACATACATGTAAACCTTAATTTATCGAAAAATGAGATACTGTTATCAGAGGTATGAAAGCTTGTGATACATGTCATATTTCGGAAAGAACCAAACACGTCATACATGGTGTGATTTTTCCTCTACATAAGTGCAAATACATTTTAGCAAAGTTCTTGGAATCTTAGATGGTAGGTAGGCATTGAAGTCTCATTTGCAGCAATATCATTAGAGATGAAACCAGAAACATGCAAAACAGTATAAAGACAATTAAAATACACCAGTGACTTACCCGGGATTCTAATTCAGAAAAAACGCGTAAAATTAAGCTAGCTTGCAATCAACTGCGTCACGGAATTAGAATTCGAAGCATCAAATTCGGATGTAATCGGTGTAATGTTTTGAATGATAGGGTTCGCTAACCGGAAATATTTACTCTGCCGTCATTTTGAAAATAAGTGTCTGTGCCACTTAAACACAAAATTTTACATGGCCTACTATAACGCTACTTGTGTGATAAATTTGATGGAAATAGTTTGATTGGTCTCCGAGATATGGCATAAAAACCTTATTTGCTTAGATGGGACTATCTTACAAAATTTATTAAAAATATGTTCTGTACACGATGTTATTAATATATAATGTTAGCATAAAAAGTTTGATTGAAATTGTAAAATATATATGATAAACATAAAAAAATTATGTATATGGCAGCCATTTTTAAAATCATTGTCTGTCCCCATTCAAATCTTGTAACTGTACTTGGCGTTCTGTAGGTGCGCAACATTTAGTGTAAATTAATCGAATTATTCCGCAAATATTACAATATGTTAAGTTTACTCACGTGACACTACTTTGCGAAAAATTTGGCAAATGTGGATCTCTGTATGCATATCGGTTGATTAGTCTTCGAGATACTGCATTAAACCTCAATTGATCATGTGACGATCTTCATAAATGGAAGGCTAAAAGTTTATATATATATATATATATATATAAGCACATTCTATTATTTTTATACATAAAATATATAGTTGAATTTAAATCTGTTATATAGTTTCGTAGATATAACACACTAAGCGACATTGTTTGTATACGCGCCATTCAGAAAATAAGAAACTTAGTTGCTTATCATATAAATTAATATAGTCTACCACAGTAAAACTTCTTCACAAAATTTGAAATATATTGATTGATTGTTTCCCGAGATACGGCTTAAAACTTTATTATTTCACGTCAGGCTATTTTACAAAATGGCGGAGAAGTGGGGCTTTGCGTAGACAATTTCGATGGATACAACTGATACTGTCGGGATACAAAGTTAATTTGAAATTTGTTTTGCAGTTTCGTAGATAAAAAAATTCGGATCTAAAATATTTATATGGTTGCTATATTGAAAATATGTAGGTCTGACCCACTCAAAATTTATGAGTTTACATAGCCTGTCACAATGCTAATTCTTTGCCAACTTTGGTAGAAATTTGTGTTTTTTCAGAGATAGCTTAATTTCAATTTGTCAAGTGATAATATTTTACAAACTGGCGGACAAAAGAGATTTTGCTTGTAAACATTTGATTCTTGTATTATATACAGCTATCATAGAAAGTTTCCTTGGATTAATTACATGAATTCGACGATATAACAAACAAAACTAAAAGAGCAGTATGACCGCAATTTTGGAAATAAGTGTCCGACATACCTAAAACATATCAGTTAGCATTACCTATCATAGTACTACTTGTTTGCCATACTTGGTAGGAATAGGAAAATTGTTTGCCAAGATATGACATAATAACTTTATTTATTTGGGTTTGCACTATCTTACAAAATGGAGGACAAAGAGGCTCCGTGTAGACACATTTGATGTTTGTTATATATACTCCCAACATAGAAATTTAAGTTGGTATTGATTAAATGTTTTCGAAGTTACAGCATAGTACAATCATAAAATATCGAGGTAGCCACCATTTTGAAAACAAGCGTCTGAAATAATTGAATAATATGTGCAAATATCAACTGCAGCAGTACTACTTTATTGCGAAATTTGGTATGAATCAATCAATGGTTCAATCTGTCAATGGTTTCCGAGAAATTACACAAACACTTAATTAATTCATGTAGCGCTATTTTACAAAATAATCGACAAAAGTTTTTTTTGTTTGTGTGGTGATTGTAATGGATACAGTCATCATACAAAATTTGGTTGAAGTTGGACAAATGGTATGGTAGTTATTACAAATAAACCTAAAATATTGATATGGCCGCAATTTTGAAGATACGTGCATAATAAGGTTTAATTACTCATATTTACCTGGCTCATCATAGTATTTTCTATGTGCCAAATGAGGCGAATATTGGTTCAGTAGTTTTCGAGATATCATGTAAAAGATTTGTTTTCAAGTTGGCCCTGTTTTTCAAATGGCTGACAAAAGTGGTTATGATTCGTGTAATAAAAACTGGCAGCGTACAAAGTTGGGTTAAAATTGGCCAAATGGTATGGTGGTTACACCAAATATACCTATAAAATTTGCATGGCTGCTATTTTGAAAATAATTGTCTAATAAAGTTTATTTACTTGGCCTATCATAGTGCTACTTACTTGCCAAATTTGAAGAAAATTGTTTTTGTAGTTTTTGAGGTATAAAATAATAACTTTATTTTTCATGTCGCTCTATCTTTTAAAATGGTGGACAAAAGTGGTTGTTGTTCGGCTTATTTAATGCTTGTAGATAGTGTCATTTTAGAAAATCTGGTTGAAATATGTCAATCGGTATGGTAGTAAGACTAAATAAATCTAAAAGATTTACCTTACGTGCTAAATTTGGCGAAAATAAGTTGAGTAGTTTTCGAGATATTACATAAAAGTTTTTCTTCATGTGATACTATCTTCCAAAATGGTGGTCCAACAAGAATATTCTCCTCTGAATTTAATGCTTACAACTTGCGCTGTCAGCATTCACAATTTGGTTAAAATTGGTTAAATGGTTTCCGAGATATGACATTTTTCTCTTAACTTTTAAATTGCCGCCATTTTGAAAGTAAGTACTCTGCGTAGTCGAAAACTATAAAAATCATGTGTCCTAACTTAGTAGTATATGTGTACTATGTTCAGAGAACCATCCCAACGTTCGCCTGGAGTGATTTTGAAAAACCATTGGAAATCGAAATCAGGATGGCCGGACAGCAATTTGAACTTGGGATCTACCTATTGCGAGTCCAGTTTAACGCCATTGCACCAACTCACTTGATACTTTCTTCATGCAGGATGTGCCAATAAAATGTACTCACCTGTGGAATGGCAATAAATGCTGTGTTTATTAGCAAAGGTGCATGCGCAATGATGGAAATGAACGATATTAACGCATGTACGATCACACGAATCAAATGAACGTACACGAGTCACGGCAGGACATCAAAAGCAGTTAACAGCGCCGAATTATAGCCACTCTATGGGCGAGTACATTTTATTGGAACATTCTTCAGATAGAGGCGATGCGATGGAGCGCACTTGTTTCGTGATATTAGACGTCATATTACTTCTAATCCACGCGACTTTAACATAAAGACATAAATCACTGTCCTAGAAAACTGCTCAGTATTGGTTTGACTTCGTTTTTTTTTCGGGTGGTTTGGTAGGTCATAGTACTTAATATCCGTGGGACAAATATGGTACGTAATTTACCTTAAACCCACCGGGGGGCTTTCTCCAATTCTCCGCCGAACGCTTTCTCTTACCCTCGTTTTTCACCCCCCCCCCTCTTCCCACTATTAAAAAAGGCCATTTCCCTGGGGAAAAAAAAATCCCCTGCCTCCCCTTAGGCGACCACGGTAATGAATGGGTAGCAAAACGAGCCCCGCATATTGCAGAAATGTCGCTGGGGTTGGGGGAGAATAGGGGTGGGTATGAGGGGCTGGGAGTGTTTGCTGGGATAGTATAACGTGGGCTTGTCGGTGCTCAGGCCCAAGGTTTGCGCTGGGAAAAGAGGGGTGGATGGAGGGGTGGATTATAACGGTCGGCAATTAGCTGGGACCGGCCCTTGTTTGTACGTGTTGATTGCTCTGCGCCGAGCGAGTCTGAAGGACAATGGTTTGAGCCTTTAGGAACCCCCTCCCCCCCCTTCTAACCCCTTTCTCTTCACCCCATCAACCCGCCTGGATCTGCCAATTTGTTTGGGCGCGGCGAGAGCGTGTACGCTTGTATATCTGCATGAGCCGAAAGCGTATTGGATGAAACTTTCTGCTCGGATGCCGTTGAGGATCCGCCCTATTGCGCGTAAATTTCATCCCTGGGAAAACTAATGTCTGAAAAAAAAATACTGGTCGTCTTCATATTTCTCAACGGACACGCAGACTGGCATGCTGTCTGTAAATATGCCAACGAGATAGGGAAAATAGTTCCATTTATTGTCGTCGTATTAAGACGTTTAAATTAATTGACAGTGAATTTATTTGGTTTAATTTCTGCTTGTTGTATGCGCATTAGTATAAGAATTAGTTTATCAGTAACACATTTACTTTCCTTGTGATTTCACAGTTACACTTTGACCAACGTAGGAATAAAGTGATGTGGTCCATGCCAATGTTAATGTTACATGTTATGTTGGAAGGATACAAAACGGGGTAGGAAAGTAGATCCAATGCAGGGCTTTCAAAAATGCACACTTTACGGTGAACAACTTTGTGCGCTAGGAACGTGAGCATGCAAGTCCCGGGATGGCTGCCTTCCTTCGTGTGTGTTTAAATATATTGTTTTAAAAATTCATGAGCCATCCTTATTTATCACCTTTGACCTTTTAAGTCTTATTTCGAACCTATTTTTTTTGTCACTCTTATCATAGGCGTACGCAAGGGGAGTACANCCCCCAATTGCATCATGTCATAAGAAAAATAAAAAATAATCTTGCCAATTTCATATTTTCAACAGTATACGTGTTTTAAACTACCACTCAATTAAAAATAGATTTGAAGGAGCATAGACAATTTATAATGAATATTTTTTAATATGTTTTTACTTTGTAGTTTTAATATCGTAAAAGTGGGTTTTAATTTTGCGATTGGCACCCCCTATTACCTAATACTGAGTACGCTTATGACTTGTGTTACGCAACCTGTTTTGAGATTTATTATAGTGTGTGCAGTATGCAGAATATTCTCTTCCTGTCATTAATTATTTGAAGGTTGTTCATGGTAAACTGGGCACTTTTGGAAGTCCTGATTGTGATTTACTTTTATGCACATTTTGTATTCTTCCACCGTATGTAAAATTAACTTTGCACGGGCGTAATCACTTTATTCATGCGTCGGTCAAATGAAACTTAGAAATTATTTGGAAAGTAAATATTTTTAATATATTATAATTCTTACTCTTAACGTGCATTAAAAATCTGGGAAAAAAAAAAATAATTTCAGTATTTACTAATGTTTACCTAAAACTTAATTCAACCTTAATGCATGCAACTATTTTCCCTCCGTCGTTATCAACTTTACTGGGCTCAACCCATTCAGTGTGTCCCTTAAAATATATGATCGTAGGGACAGCGACATTTTCTGAAGGTTGTTTTAAAATGTGCTCACTTTACCGTGAAACAGCCTTTACTAACATAAACACTATTTGCAATTCGTGCTAATGAGTTAGTAACGAATTAGGCTATTTCAAGTGTAATTTTGAAATTGTTCGCCACCGAAGTTGATTTATTTTAGTTTTCACATACAGTAGAGTGATAATTGATATAATAATAGTATGTATCCATCGATGTTTGTAATCAGAGTTTTAGTAGAAGACTTTTGGATATCAGTCATTACGTTCATGAAAATATTGATTTATTTTGCTCGTGATAGAAGAATACACAACGCGGGGAGAGAAGAAGCTATGCATGAATGTAAGCAGTGCTCGTTTAACCGCGGGCAGGCAATAGCGTTTAACGTAGATATATCGTTATCGTTCAAATTCGTTCCGAAAAACGTAACTTATATATTAGCCTAGCTGTGTTGGAAATACTGATATCTAAGATAAGTGTAGAACTCAGTTTTTGTTTTCAAGGAGAGAGTAAATATTATCTTTTCTTTACATTTAAATAATTATTTTATAATTTCTTTTGTCTTTGTACTTGAATATAACACTGAACTACAGTACATAATATGAATTAAATCTGTACTTTTTTTTTCGCAAGTCGTATTATTTACGTCATGTTAAGAAGTGGGGCTTATCAGGAACTTAATTTAATGAGCAGGTTTTGGGAAGTTCATATGAAACTACACCACTCACAACTGAATTCACGATCTTATGCGATTTAGACCACGTGGGTGTCCTAAAATTCACGCAAGAAGTAATGCTGATAGAAAACACAGGTTTTAATTACAAATTGTAAATGTTTTATTGATTCATAAAGTATACAGTATAGGGTTATGTATGGAATAGCATATCAGGTAAATGGCCTCCACGGCTTTGCTGGTACACACGCACTCTTTTGTCGAAATTTTCCATGACAGTTTTGCATAAATGTGGCTGAATGTCGTTGACACAGCGCTCAATTTCCTCCTTCAAGGCGTGGGTGGTTGTGGGATTGTTGGTATAAACCTTAGACTTAAAAAAACCCCAAAGAAAAAAGTCAAACGGCGTTAAATCTCATGATCTGGGCGGCCAATTCTGATCACCAAAACGGGACATTACACGATCAGGAAACGACTCATGCAGTAATTGAATTGTTTCTCGGGCTGTATGGCATGTGGCACCGTCTTGTTGAAACCACATGTCGTCCACATCCATATCTTGCAATTTAGGCACAAAAAACTGTATTATCATGTCGCGATAACGAGCACCATTAACTGTTATTGCCTGACCAGCCGCATTTTCGAAGAAGAATGGTCCGATGATACCTCCAGTCCAAAATCCGCACCACACAGTGACACGTTGTGGATGCATTTCTTTCTCAACAATCACTCGTGGAATTTCTGAACCCCAAATGTGACAATTTTGACGATTAACGAAGCCATCAAGAGGAAAATGAGCCTCATCGCTGAAGATGATTTTGTTCGAAAAATCAGCATCCACTTGTTGTTCCATAATCCATTCAACGAACTCTCTTCACTGTGCGTGGTCATTAGGCTTCTGTTATTGAGTCAATGGAACTTTGTAAGCATGAAGATGAAAATCTTCCGTGAGAATACGCTGTAGAGAGCTTCTCGAAATGTCCAATTCTTGACCACGGTGCCGTATTGATGTTCCTGGACTCTCAGCAACTCTTTAACGAACTGCTTCGATGTTTTGTGGTAAACGACTTGTTGAAGGTCGGCCAGAGTATCGAAGACCACTTATTGACCCAGTCTCCCTGAGTTTTTAAAATTAATCTCTTCACACTTGATGAAGTTAAATCACTATTCCGACCATATTTTGTACGGAAATTGCAAACTGTAGCAGCCAAACCTTAATCGTTTTAAAAATATTGCTCAACAATGAAAACGCGTCGTTCTTTCGCGTAGCGCCTTGTGTTTGTTTTTCGTTGGCAACACTTCACCGCATAAATAACGCAAAAGTCAAATCTTGCGTGAAGACAAACAAATTTCCANGATGAAGTTAAATCACTATTCCGACCATATTTTGTACGGAAATTGCAAACTGTAGCAGCCAAACCTTAATCGTTTTTAAAATATTGCTCAACAATGAAAACGCGTCGTTCTTTCGCGTAGCGCTCCATTTTTATTAACCCTGAACAGTCAGCTGTCACGCTGTCTTCTGTTTTTCGTTGGCAACACTTCACCGCATAAATAACGCAAAAGTCAAATCTTGCGTGAAGACAAACAAATTTCCANTTGTTTTTCGTTGGCAACACTTCACCGCATAAATAACGCAAAAGTCAAATCTTGCGTGAAGACAAACAAATTTCCAATTATAATTAAGTCGAACATTCAAACAATCCAGTAATTTATAATATGCTGAAACAGAAAGGTAATTCTCGATAATAAGTGAAATTCGTATAAAATATTTCAATAAGCCGAAATTAAAAAAAAAAANGAAACAGAAAGGTAATTCTCGATAATAAGTGAAATTCGTATAAAATATTTCAATAAGCCGAAATTAAAAAAAAAAAAATATGCATCGTAAGCGTATGTCTACAAGCGTTGACAAATTGGTGTTCGCGAATTAATACACATGCTNAAAAAAAAAAATATGCATCGTAAGCGTATGTCTACAAGCGTTGACAAATTGGTGTTCGCGAATTAATACACATGCTACGTAGTCTGGCCAACTACACCGCCGCGGCTCCTAAAACACAATCAATTTATTTTAGCTTATCGCTATGTTCTTCAAAAGGTGAGGATATGGTGGCGTGACAAACCAACGAAATCAGTTAACATAGTTATTAAAAATGTCAAATTAAATACAATAAGTCTGAATATGCTGCAGTAGAAGAATTATTTGAAATCAAAGAAAAGTACTTTGCTCCTTTCCTCTTAAGGAAACCCCTAGCTCTTATACGCATGTGCAAGGCAAAAGAGTTACGTGCGGTGCCATCAGGAATTTATGTTACGAGCAAGTTATTAAAATTTCCAGAAGAAGCAGGAACTTAGAAGCGGGAGTATAGAAGGTAAATATAAATTTTTTATTGCGTGGCCAACCAAAGGCGGGACACGCTTACTTATCACCCCCGCACCTGTGCCCTTTATGGATAATGCAGGAGTATAAGAATTTTCATTTCCTTTTCCTGTTTAATTTCTTTTTTCGTTCTTGCTTTTTTATCTTTGGCTTGCTATCGGGACCAAGCAGTTTTTCCACTTCTTTGATTTTATTTTGTTACATCAACATTCCGCTGGAGTAGTGGTGTGACGCAGTTAACCTGCCATCCACCCAGTTTCCCACTCTTCCCGGAATCTATTATACTTTATATCTATGCTTTTACATAGCGGCACTAACTACTTGACTTATTAACTGATATTATACTTTCGATTCAATCCCTCTTTATCGATATCCAGTGGAGAGTGGGGCACCGGACATATTTTCGATCCCCTGCCCTTGTAGTCAATCACTTAGTCATTAATCTCAACCAAATTGTGTTCTGTTTCCATTGCTATTGTCTGCATAATACCAGGTTCTTATTGCCACACAAATCCACAAACAACAGCTTATATNGTTCTGTTTCCATTGCTATTGTCTGCATAATACCAGGTTCTTATTGCCACACAAATCCACAAACAACAGCTTATATTTACCAGTCCCTCATTCCAGTTTATTACGACGACCAATGTCACGACACATCAAGCATCTCAAGAGAAACAAACACCTCCAAGGCCAAACTTCCCCATTTGCAGACCACGTTCCACCATATATACCCCACTTTCCACTCCAATNCACAAACACCTCCAAGGCCAAACTTCCCCATTTGCAGACCACGTTCCACCATATATACCCCACTTTCCACTCCAATAAATATACTCTCACCCTTTAAAGTGGCCTGTATTTGGCTTGAACCAGCCTCTTGCAAAGTTTCAAAAAGACAGCCAAAGGAAAGGACATCTGCAGAAGTTTCGTTAAGACGATGGATAGAATTCTACAGCAAAAAAGAACAGCAAAGGATGGAACTCACAAAAAAAAGCTGATAGAGCAGCAGTGTGTGCTAGCAAAAAACGCCCTGTGCCGAAACCAGCAAGTGAGCCAAATGAGGGCAGTGCTAGCACCATCTGCGACAGTGATGATGACAGCGACGACGGTAACAGCGATGCAGACAATGTGGACGTGTTGCCTCTCATGTCACCTGTACGTGGCACAGTACAGGCAGGTGGCTTTGCCTGATTGCCTTCCCGGGAGGGAAGCGAGGAGCAACCCAGTACCGCTACGTCTGCTTGGTGCAGACCACAGACGGTACTGGCGTAACTGTCGGGGACGAGGGCCTGCGACATAAGAAAGCAGACCTTCATCCCCAAAGACAATGACATTTCAACTATCCCAATGGCACATGTGCTGGGAATTTCGCCCACACTGAATGTGTAGCAGTATGGATCGAGGGTTCGGTAGTTCTGGTGGTTCTGTAAATGTCTTTGAGTTGTAATTAAGTTAAGCTGTTTTTCACTTTTTTAATTAAAACAGTTTGTACTTTTTGACTTAAGTTATATAAATGTATAACATAATATGTGGGAAATTAATTAATTATTATGTAACATAACATANTACTTTTTGACTTAAGTTATATAAATGTATAACATAATATGTGGGAAATTAATTAATTATTATGTAACATAACATACAATCATCATGTGTTACATTCATTACATTTTAATATACCTTCTATAATACGTTTCTCTGGAAGCTAATGTATATTCACAAACATTTCATACCCGTTTTGGCGGGACTATCCACATTTACAGTGTGATCTGCTCAGGGTAGACTCATGATCAGTTTTCGGTACATGTGGGTTTCGTTCGATCAGCTTTAAGTACCGGGACGTAGTGATTTTCAAAAATTATTTCAAAATTCCCTTACTACGGTATAGAGTGTTTGTCCATAGTTTAAAACAAAGAAAAAGGACTAGCGCTTCATCCCATATAGATATTACTTCTACATGGCTCANTACTTTTTGACTTAAGTTATATAAATGTATAACATAATATGTGGGAAATTAATTAATTATTATGTAACATAACATATAATCATCATGTGTTACATTCATTACATTTTAATATACCTTCTATAATACGTTTCTCTGGAAGCTAATGTATATTCACAAACATTTTATACCCGTTTTGGCGGGACTATCCACATTTACAGTGTGATCTGCTCAGGGTAGACTCATGATCAGTTTTCGGTACATGTGGGTTTCGTTCGATCAGCTTTAAGTACCGGGACGTAGTGATTTTCAAAAATTATTTAAAAATTCCCTTACTACGGTATAGATTGTTTGTCCATAGTTTAAAACAAAGAAAAAGGACTAGCGCTTCATCCCATATAGATATTACTTCTACATGGCTCANGTGTTTGTCCATAGTTTAAAACAAAGAAAAAGGACTAGCGCTTCATCCCATATAGATATTACTTCTACATGGCTCATAGGTTGGTTTACAAAGCTTAGTAATGTGTGAAACGCCACCTAAGCGATCCACATTCGGTTAGTGGTTTTACTTATTTTCAAACCCGGGAAGTGGATCCGCTCCCACTTGTCGGTTTCTATAGCGGTTTAACACTCTCAATTCCAAGGGTAAAATACTTTATGAATAATTCTCCGTATTCTCTTCTCTTCTCTCTCTCTCTCTCTCTCTCTCTCTTTATGAGATAAAATACTTCTTAATTTTTGCTCTTATTTTTCTATTTGCAGTTTTCTACGTAACACTACAGTGACTTCAACTCTACAGATCGTTCAAAGTGGAAAGTCCAGTAAGTTAAATCCATATAACTTGGATTTGAAGTTTCGGTGTCCTGTTATCATCTAATATGATGATCTGTTGTAATCTATTGGGAGAATATTAATATCTATAAATGTTTGGCCTAGTACCCCAGGTTAAAAGTAGTATTCAGTTTAGTCAGAAGTAAACAATTATTTTCATGCGCTGGCCCCCGCGCCGAACATGCTCGGCACAGTGAAAGGTGGGTCACCTCAACAGCCTTTCCCAAAGGTGGGCCCGCTACATCGCCATGCGGGTGGTGGGGGAGGATTGACAGCTGACCTGGTCTTGCGTCACTGCCCCTAACCTCTTCCCACTGGAGGGAGTCGGTGGTTGCGGGCTATTGCACGAACTTTCTGGTAGCTTCCCTCGTCGTACCGCGGAGTGTGAAGAAGGTTCTGGGTTAAGGCACCTATACTATAAATACACTGACACTGTTAGAGGGTCGGGAGTCTGTGATATCCACCTGGCGCAGTACAGTGAATTGCGAACGGATATCTGGTTNCTGTTAGAGGGTCGGGAGTCTGTGATATCCACCTGGCGCAGTACAGTGAATTGCGAACGGATATCTGGTTGTAGAAGGAAGTAGAATAAGAGGACCGGCGCTGTAATAGGTCGTCATAGACTGCGACGTACGAGTGTGTGTGTGTGCGTGTGTGTATGCGTGTGTGTGTGCAGCGGATACGAGCGAGAATGCGTGAGTGTTGCAGAGAGCGAGGTATCCGACGAGTGGAGGTCTGCTGTGTATGGGAGCGCTCGGGGTGCTCCAGAACATTCCGGGCAGGACACACTGAAGATTTCTGGACTGAAATAAGGTGGGAGAGAGTGGTCGAATGATACAGATTTGATTGTAAATACTGTAAATGTCACATATAGAATAAATAAATTTAGTAGTTATTCAGGAGGAGTAAATAAGTTGTTTTTACTTATTTTAACTTATTGTGTTAATTTCTGTGAGATGACGAACAATTATGTAAATGTAAGCTGTGCGTAATAAGTGATAGCTATCACTCTCGAGGTATTAACTTTCGGGTATATTTTTTGGGTTGTTTATAAATATATTAGGAAGCTATTATTAACTGCTTTATTTAATTAAGATCTCCGTCCCTTAAGAAACCTGACTATACCCAGATACTTCGGATAATTTTTTAACAGGATTTACATTTCAAGCTTACTTTAATGCGATTACATTGTATTAGTTTCTCATAATGTTTTATTTAGAGTAGCGCTCAGGAATTGCCACTGGATGTATTGTTCAAAAAACTGACGTAAATAAACACATGCTTGAAAATAACTTGCATGGCTGGGAATCTGTAATGAGAAATTGTGTGTGTGAATTACGTTAATACACTTGTTGCTAAAATTCAAATACCGTCTCAGTGTTTTAAGGAAAATTATTTTTAGTCCACAAATCTGTGTAATTTCAGAGGTGCTTATGTAGTAAACATTATATTTCTTGTAGCCTATCCCGAGGGTGATCTGAATTAATCACCTTTAAATATTCATCTGCCATAAAATGTAGGTAAATAATCGTTTATTGCGACGGTAAAGCTTAGGGAAACAACTCTTTTCTCAGAAAATCATGGTTAACTGTAAATCCACCATGGGATACAAAGAAATGTTAAATTATTATTGTTTTTTTTTTATTTCTCCGCTTTTATTCAGAGTAAGCTTCCATACTACAGTACACCAAAATCAAATCTGAAAACGGCTCATTCTTCAGTGGCTTACCCAAAACTCGAATATTGAACCTGCTTTCCAAAGGAGAGACTCAAAGACCTAGTCCACGAAATTATTTTGCTGACAGCTGCGTTTCACTTGTCACTCAGCTGCCGTAAATAATTATTCTAATGCGCAGGTATAAGAGTTAGTTGATTCGAAGAACATTGCGGAGATTTTCCTTGTATGGGCCATAGAGGCAGAGGGAACTACTGCCTGTTTTCTTTATGTGCCCCACATACATACATAAGAAATCGCAGAATTATTCATAAAGTATTTTTGAAAGAATTAAAAAAAGTTCTTCATAAAAAAAATTAAAAATCGAGAATTGAGAATAATTCATATTAAAAAATCGATATCAGTAATAAAAATAACTACGAGAAAGGTTTGAAGATACGTTGACGGTTTATACATTGTTTGACACATGTGAAGTGTTAACAGCTCAGTTTACTTAATATTTAAACAATTTAGACTTAATATTAGTGCTGCACACATGTTTATCTTTAACAAACCGTTTCTCATTACACGAAATAACATTTGCNATTTAGACTTAATATTAGTGCTGCACACATGTTTATCTTTAACAAACCGTTTCTCATTACACGAAATAACATTTGCGCCGTCTACGCGTTTCTCTCACTTAAATAATAGCTTTACTGGACTGAAAAAAAGAGTAGTAATTGTATAACCAAACTGCCGTTCGTACACTATCCAGCCGAAATTTACGTGTATATTTGGGAGCACAAATTAAAATTATTTTAACATAAATTTTTTAAAACAAGCAGCTTTATTGGTGCAACNCATAAATTTTTTAAAACAAGCAGCTTTATTGGTGCAACAATTTGACAGAAGAATATATTGGATAATTCACGTTGTTGAAGTCGTGGATATACCTTCTGAAAGGCATAAACATATCAGGTCAGCTTCAGGTTTGTGGAATACTAGGACCATACAATAGGGTTTGTAAAATATTCGTGTTAAAAAAAATATATGCATTTGGGTTTCTTCTCACCACCTTCTACGTCATAAACAGTATCATCTTGCATACGGTGGTCAATCGAACAAAACAAACTACATTCTGTCAGGTATTGTGAAATACCCCTTGGGCAAAATGTATAATGGAAGTCTGGATCAACTAATCCATGCCGACAAACCGACCATAGCTGATTATATTTGAACAGATTTGTTGGCAGGTTCGCAGGACTCACTGGGGTCTCGCATTGTTTTGAAATCGGAGAGTCTGATAGCGCAGATACTTCTTTTAAGTAGTCAAACGTGTATCCGGAAGTTTATCCTCTCGGGAAATAAGAAACGTTTGTTTATAGAAATGTTAATTGTTGAAGTATGTGTTTTAAGTCTGGTCGATGTTTAAGCCTACCCTGGTTTTCAATTGTAAAAACGACAGAAATCTGGAAATGTACATGATATAGATTGTNGGTCGATGTTTAAGCCTACCCTGGTTTTCAATTGTAAAAACGACAGAAATCTGGAAATGTACATGATATAGATTGTGTGTACTGTGTGGTACAATCCGGGAAGAAGACGCGGACAGGAATTGTATAACTGTTTTCCATGCATCAATCGGTCTTGCTCCTTACCTATTCAAAATTATTGTCATCGAACTTAATCACACAACCGCAAGATGTGTAAAATCAGTTATTGCTTCTCCGGTTCTCTGNTCAAAATTATTGTCATCGAACTTAATCACACAACCGCAAGATGTGTAAAATCAGTTATTGCTTCTCCGGTTCTCTGAAAAAAAAAAAGTAAAAAAAAAGTGCTTCTCTCCTTAAGGATATAAGAAATTCCATATTTTCACATTTTCAAAATAATTATTTAAGTCTAAATTACAAATGATAAGAAAGTCGCATACAAAGCATCGGAGTTAAAGGTATCTGAGATATTTTCAACTAGAGAGTTTGACATACAAAGAAAACATGGGAAAACCTTTTTTTTTCTGAACTTGAGCACATTTTCCTTTCCAGCTGTCATGAGTCACATTCATTACCTCATTCTCCTGACTCTTTAGTGAAACTGATTCTCAAAAGCAATTATAACGGCACATTTCGCAAATACGGATTTAATTTTTAAAATACCCTTTTTTGATCATTTCTTCCAGAAAAACTTACTTTACCCAAAACTGGTGAAGGCCGTTTGTTGATTCAAGTATTCGCGAGCTGTGTAATTTTTATCGGAGTTTAAAAAGTGTATTTATATACCCTATCGTTTGAAACTTCAACTAAATAAAATTGATTCTAATGTGTTGATGCAAGGCAGATTGGGGAACCTCGCAAGCGTCCCATTTTCAACAGAAAGTACGCTTATGAGATCGACGATTATAAATAACACATATATTACTTTTATTTTCACACAGGTAAGAAATTGGACCTTAATCCAGTTTGGACGGTAAGAAGGGATTGCATTATAGGCTGTTCACGGCTAATTGAGCATTTTTGTAATCAGACTTTGAAAAATATGACTGCCCCTATCTGCTTGTATTTTAGCGGGCACACTGGCGCTCAGTAAAGTTGGTAACGATGGAGGGAAAGGAGTTCCATGTGTTAACGTCAAATAGACAGCTTTTGTAACTAAAATTTTTCCTTTTNATTGCTAAAATTTTTCCTTTTGCTTTCTGCTTTTTTTTTAAATTCATTTAAGTTTCAGAATTAGCTAGTTTGTAAAATATTAACTTTTCTAATAATTGCACAGTTTCACTTGACCGAAGCACGACTCAGGTGGTCAGTCCCCTGGCAGTATTACTTGTACGTATGGTGGAAGCGTACGCACTACGCGTTCAAGTAACTCTTAAGAAGGGTTTTCGAAAGTGCTCAGTTTACTGAGAACAGTCTGTAGTGACTTGCACCAGCATTTTCTCGAGATGGGCACGCCGAATCTGTACCCGGTATCCGGTAGGAATCGAACTCGCGACCTCGTGACGGGCAACGTTGACCGCCGGGACAAGGCATGTGGCCTGTTCTTCCTCCAGGCAATCGCGGAGTGCGAGNCGCTCACCAGATGCGAGACCGCTGTAAAGCTTCCCCTGACAGTGGCTCGTTTGCTGCATTATTAACCTCACCCCGAGTTCTCCTTTTCAAAGCACAATGCTATATATTTTATTAAGGCAATGCGGAATCAGCTATGCCCATGTGTGTGTGTGTGTGGTTATGTCCCTTGTGTTATCAATTGAAGGGCTACACCAGTTCGAACCGAATTGGTGAAGTGTGGTTTTCATTAATTGGTTTTTATTGTACGGCAAGAAAAGTCATAATTATATTAACTTTTTCAGAATTTATATTAAGAAGTTATTTTGTTAGAAAAAATTTGCCAAATTATAAATNGTCATAATTATATTAACTTTTTCAGAATTTATATTAAGAAGTTATTTTGTTAGAAAAAATTTGCCAAATTATAAATAGAGTAAATTAGAATGTTTGTTAAGTCGATATGTATATACACACATTTTTCTGCCCATTTAGTCATGTCCTGCTTCCACATAGTTTAGTTTGTTTTTGACTCAGTGACAAGATCATTACCAAATTTTTCTGAATATTTTAAGTTTAGGTCCAGATTAGATTCCTTTATCCTTTATGTACTCTAATGCTTTTTCCTGAAATAATTTTTCCTGATAATGTCAACTAGTATTTATAGTACATCTTTTATTGTAGTATATTCCATTGCATTTAATTTTATGCTCCAAGGCTGTATTATACAAAAATGCTAAAGGTGAAGGTATATTTGGTATATAGTTGGTTGCGAACCATTTTCGTTGTCAGGGTGTTCATCGTTTCAGTCATGCCATATATTGGTAAGACCATCTTCGACTCAGTTATTTCACCGCACAACCATGAATATTGTTTGCGATCATCACCAATAATGAACTACAAAGATATATAAAAAACTTAAGGCGGAACATAGCCAGGCGTCTTGTAAATTCCAAATATTATTTATCTTTGTTGGATATGAGACAAGGAGATTTTTCTAAATTCTGCAAAGGACTTTCACTTGCACATCTTTGCAACAACCAGTAATCAGAAGGTCTTTATAATGATTCACTTGCATGTTTATATTAATGTATATCTATATGACTTAGAATTATGCCAGCATTGGTCATGATGGAGGTTTTCATACCCAAAAACCACGGAAGGAACTGGACAACCTTGAGGTACTCCCATATTGTCCCATACGTAGTGCAAGCGATACTGACTGTTGTATCATACGATAAATGAGTGTTGTGCAATTTAATTAAAGAAGTAAGGATGTACAGAATTTCAGTGATCTACTAGCATCTATGGTCGGTAATATAAATTTGTACCCATATTAAAATTGTATTCTTTGTTAGGTGAAAATTACTTACTACTAAGTGATCTGGTCCTCCGGGCATGAATTCTGTGGTACATATATGAATTCAAAAGTTGTGTTTTACATGTGGCAAGTGATATATATATATTTGCAAGTATATGAGTAGTAGTCGATCGCAGACAACATTAACAGCTTCGGAAGTTGATGAAAGCAATTAGAGAACTGCAAAATTGAACCAAGTCTACTTTCTGATCCTTTCCTATCAGCTTGTGCCCCAAACAAAGATTGTTGTTGATTAAATCTGGAGGTCTGACTGAGACATTTTTTTTTATGAATGCAGACGTTTCTAGAGAAGCATGTAACAGGTTACATTACATTTGAAACGAGAGTGAAGTGTGAGATTGCAATGTTTAAATCGGTAACCACATGGGTATGATGAAATACAAAAAATTATAATCGTTTAATGTTGCACACTCATTAAAGCAATAATGACATAAATCTGTGAGAAAATACATACTATGAAATTGACTAGGAATATTGTTTAGAAATATGCATCTTCTACGTGTAAGGCGAGCGAAGACTGTTTACCTTCAGTTCATTCGAGTACTTACTAACAGACACATAAAAGTACACACAATGAAACTGCCTATTATATTTGGAACTGTCACAGAATTTAGACTTTTCGAAGATGTATTTACCAGTTTCGTTGTTAATAGTTATAATTTAGAAGATATATAGAAATATTGCTGTTTCGTGTCATTTGTTTCCAGCGAGGCACACAGACTAACTGAAACTTAAGTTTCGTGGGGACTCCTGTGAAACGCATACCACAGCACACATCATGCGTGTTGTCTTTACCAGTATTCACAAAGTACTAAAATTACGGTTTAAGATATATTTTGAGCCAATTAACAAAAAAATCGGGGCTATCGAGGTTTTGGAGTTAAAAATACTGCTTTATAAAATGTCAATGTTAGTTAGTTTTGGTGAACTTGAAAAATGTTGCAATGATTATGAAATAAACTCGCCAAGTAACCATATTCTTCCATTAGAAGATGTACTTGAGTTTCTCGAAATTAAATGTCAGGCCTCAGAGATTTCATTTAGCATCTGACTAATTATACAAGAATCAAAATTTAGATACAAGGCAAGTCGAGAATGTAACACAAGGTCATGTCACCATGTACAGTAATTGCATGGAATATCTTTAAATGCATGCTGTGCATGTGTTCTCAGTTTTTAAAGTGGTAATGTCCAAGAGAATACAGAGTTGAGATGCAAGAGGCAGTTTATTCGGAAGTGCAAGAAGAGCGTGGAGTAAAATAAAGTACACCTGGTTTATGCTGTAAATGTAGGAGAAAACATTACAGAGCATTACACAGAGAAACTGACTTTCCAGGTAGAACCATATAGATGAGAAAATGATGTTAGTTCGAAGCAACAGAATGCAGTGTTTTTCATTAAATTCCGAACAGCATACACACATACTGCTACCTGCTGCATGGGAAAATTACATACATGTTGAGCATTGCAGTCTCAAGTTCGCATGCACACTTCTCCAGGGAATCCTTTGTTCACCCGATAATGCTAAAGAAATACACTTACTGATTGCCACAATGATGAATAAACAGCATTTCGTCAGAAGTAAAATGTGGCATCATAATAAAAATTCTATACCCATAGATTACTGCACAACTCTTTCCTGATTGCGCAATGTTGTTCTACGGATTTCTGTAAATGTTTCGGTAATCACTTTACATTCCATTCCGAGAACCTTCCTCAGGATGCGACGGTGGCACTGTCGCGTTAATGTTTCTACTGCCATCTACTTCCGCGCGGCGGTGTACTCTTTGCTTGGCTCGGGTAGTAAAGTGGTAAGTCTTGGAGAACACTAACTGTGCTGTTAGGTTTTAAGTGTTTTTTTGTTTTTTGTGTGGTATAGTGGTGTTGTATCTTAAGTGTGCAGTAAGGCGAGGTAATTTCAAAATTTTTATTTTGGTCGCCTTTCAAAATTACATTCCAGCTTAACTATGGTGTCTTGTTACTGTGTCTCTAGTATTTAAATGTGCCGTGTTTGTCCTTGTTAGCCACCCAAGTATTTATGAGTATCCGTTTTTTGCTATTTACACTACGATATCGCTGGGGCGTAAATCTATTAATATGTTGTTTGTTTTTTGTAATTTTTAACCGTCGGGGCCGTACTTTGTCTTACGCTATTGCCTTCCACCGTAATTATTTGCACACCTTTTAATTGTTTTTTTAAGTATTTTATGGAATGGAGGCTTTACTGGGCAAGTCAATTGCTGCCCTCCTTTCTACGAGTTTTTAGAGTCAAATGGGTGCTGTGTTCTCGTCAAATAAAATGATAATGTTTTTAATCAGTTGTTAAATAAATTAAATTTTGAATTTGTTGTTTTAAAGGTTTGTTGTTCTGGAGCTAAAATTGTACTTCTAATGTTGTATTTTTTTCTTTTTTTGGTGCTCCAACGCAAATACTGCGTTTCAAAGAACTGTAATAAATAAAACAAATTATTAACAACTGTAATAATTATTGCTGTGATATATATTTATTTAGTCGTTCTAAAGGCGGTTTTGCCAATAAAAATTGTATTTATATATGTATAACGAGTTTACCTGGCCACGCGTTGCTGTGGCATAAAAGATTTTGGCTATATTCACTTCTGTGAAATTAATTGAAAGAAGTATATGTATATATAAGTATATGTATATATGTAAAAAAAAAAACACTGAGAACAACAAACTGAAATGTTTAAACAGACAGCTCTCAACAAAGGCGCTTCCTAACGCGAAAGCGTGGTAAAAATTAGCTTTTTGCAGATTTTAATACCTTTACAGGTAATACAGATAAAAAAGAAAGGTTTACAAACACTCGTGGGAACGAAAGGAAGGGTTATTAAAAAACAAAATGAAAATTGGTTGATTTTTTCGGGATTTATACGCGTCCAAACAAA
>NQII01000680.1:579822-626082 GCA_002778355.1 Clitarchus hookeri | reverse complement strand
TCAAGCAACAATAAAACTCGATTATGTGAACTCACACAAAGCCAGTGTATGTTATTAGTAAATTGGACCTAGAGACAACAGTGTAGACGTATTTGTACGCCCTATCACTGAGGGCTAGCATCAAGTGCTGGCGCCTCACGCCGTAGAGCAGAATCAATACCTACTTCCAAACTTCAGCATTTGGCAGGTATCAATATATATATATATATATATATAGATAAAGGGTATTGAAACATGTTTTATACTGTACATTATTTGTGAATTGTCACAANATATATATATATATATATATAGATAAAGGGTATTGAAACATGTTTTATACTGTACATTATTTGTGAATTGTCACAAGGGTTTAAAATTTGTTGATGCTGACTTCAAGAATCCAGGTAAAGTTTATCTCCTTGTTGCAACATAGATATATTTCCAGCTTCTTCCCGATCAAAGATCCTTAACAGGTGGTCATGAATACCTATGAAATTCAAACTTATGGTGAATAGTGTTAGAACCACACCTATCCTCTCATATAATCCAAACTTACCAGCAAACTTTTGTCAGGAATGATAACAGTCCTGAACATCAGCTTCAAAGATTCTGGGAACTGAAGAACTTGATAACTTCCCTATGTCTGAGGAGGAAAATAAGCGTGCAAATAATTTTACTCATTTCACTTGAATAGCAGCTCCAGGTGTATCGATTATGTACTCTCCATTCAAAAAANGCGTGCAAATAATTTTACTCATTTCACTTGAATAGCAGCTCCAGGTGTATCGATTATGTACTCTCCATTCAAAAAAAGTTCTCTGAGAACTTGGCTATTTATGCCATATGGTGGCAACAAATTTCTGCAGCTTCAACAGCACCTGTCAAAAAATGAAGTTTACAGTCAGTGTGTGTAAGCTGTGTGGATGAGTCTGATTCATTAGTTTATGTGAAAGTCGTTGATGTCTGAAAGGGCAATGAACAATTAGTTTATTTAATACCCGGTATTAGGACAGAAACAGAGTTTTGTTCTATGCATCAGCCAGAAACAAAAATGAAAAATCACTCATTGAAACAGAGCTTTTGTTCAGTCATTTAATGATCTCGTTCTCATCAAGACTGCAGATATTGGGAAGATGTATCATTCAGAGTCAACCCTGAAGGCATATATTAAAAAAAAAAACTCTCAGGATACAAATTGAAAACCTTGACATGCATATATCATTGTGTGAGTTTCATGTTTGGCCACTAAATTATTGCATAATTTTCCCCTGTATGAGTCGAAAATTTCTTTATTAGGTTAACGGTATTTCTCTAATACTTGTGTAATAATGATTTTGTCATGTACAATTATAATATCGTTAAGAACGACTACAAAACAGGTAAGGATGGGAACGTAGTCATTTGAATAACGAAGCATTTTAAATATGGGCAGTTTTTTGCATTATCTGCTGCCTAGCTACCACGGGTGTACATGTCGCCAGAATTTAAGTTATTTAAATTTCGGCCATATCTGGTATTGTTTTCTACTCTATTTTGAGTAGACATACTGCAGAGGTTTCTCTTCACATACCAAGAAAACTCGAGAAGNGCGTGCAAATAATTTTACTCATTTCACTTGAATAGCAGCTCCAGGTGTATCGATTATGTACTCTCCATTCAAAAAAGTTCTCGGAGAACTTGGCTATTTATGCCATTGGTGGCAACAAATTTCTGCAGCTTCAACAGCACCTGTCGAAAAATGAAGTTTACAGTCAGTGTGTGTAAGCTGTGTGGATGAGTTTGATTCATTAGTTTATGTGAAAGTCGTTGATGTCTGAAAGGGCAATGAACAATTAGTTTATTTAATACCCGGTATTAGGACAGAAACAGAGTTTTGTTCGATGCATCAGCCAGAAACAAAAATGAAAAATCACTCATTGAAACAGAGCTTTTGTTCAGTCATTTAATGATCTCGTTCTCATCAAGACTGCAGATATTGGGAAGATGTATCATTCAGAGTCAACCCTGAAGGCATATATTAAAAAAAAAAACTCTCAGGATACAAATTGAAAACCTTGACATGCATATATCATTGTGTGAGTTTCATGTTTGGCCACTAAATTATTGCATAATTTTCCCCTGTATGAGTCGAAAATTTCTTTATTAGGTTAACGGTATTTCTCTAATACTTGTGTAATAATGATTTTGTCATGTACAATTATAATATCGTTAAGAACGACTACAAAACAGGTAAGGATGGGAACGTAGTTATTTGAATAACGAAGCATTTTAAATATGGGCAGTTTTTTGCATTATCTGCTGCCTAGCTACCACGGGTGTACATGTCGCCAGAATTTAAGTTATTTAAATTTCGGCCATATCCGGTATTGTTTTCTACTCTATTTTGAGTAGACATACTGCAGAGGTTTCTCTTCACATACCAAGAAAACTCGAGAAGNCGGTATTGTTTTCTACTCTATTTTGAGTAGACATACTGCAGAGGTTTCTCTTCACATACCAAGAAAACTCGAGAAGAAAGAAAACGGATTGGCTGTTCGCATAAGAATTCAATGATGTTCACATCACATGCATCATAATGCACAACATGTCTGATTATTTTACAAATATAGAGAATTTAATAACTACGAATGTTTGCAACTCTAAGAGTAGGTTGAAGTTATTAAATCCTTTCATATGTGAGGACACAATTCNTTAATAACTACGAATGTTTGCAACTCTAAGAGTAGGTTGAAGTTATTAAATCCTTTCATATGTGAGGACACAATTCTCTATGTGATTGTGCGATCTGAACATGGACCAATACAGTTGGACCAGAAGCATCAAATGGTGCATCCTACCGAACATCACTTGACCAGGCTCTTTTTTGAGGCGAAACATTAGTNCTGGACCAGAAGCATCAAATGGTGCATCCTACCGAACATCACTTGACCAGGCTCTTTTTTGAGGCGAAACATTAGTGTGTACTGCATGCTGGAGGTCAACTCTAGCATTCCTCATTATGTCAACAGTACTGGATACGAAATGGCAAGGACGTCATTCAATGCACTACTTATACCTGTATATTATGCCTCAGACTCAGGACAATGACATCTTATTAACTTATGGGTCAGCTACTAAGCGACAGCATAATTTCTGCCAACCCATTCATCAGTGCTGGAACTGACCATGCCAGACCACTTTGCGTAAAATAAAGTTTTTGACAAATTAAAATGAAAGTGAAATTCTACATTGCCGCATTTATCTTATTTTATCATAGATTAATCCGTGAAATATTTCCTGTCTAATGCCAACAAATTTAAGGCTCTCTGAATTAGAACAGACAACTCAAATAAGGAATATTTTATTCCGGCGCCAAGGCTGGTTATTTGCTACGCTAATGAGGGTGTCTTTTTCTAGATGCCCTGAAGTCATAAAGCGAGAAACATAATTTAATAACACCGATAGAGATAAATAACAGCAAACCAGCTTGAAGTTGAACTTGAATTTCATTTACATGAATTCAATTTGTTGCAAACATTTCGGGTAGTGTGGCGCCTTTATAATTGATTTACAAGCATAAGAATTATGTTTTTGCTTTTCTAACAAATTTACCAACGGACGATGAATTTTTAATGAAAATTGTTAATGGCGTATAGTCAAAAGTAAAAGATGTTATATGTTTTTACAGAGGGAGATAGGTAGAGATAGAGATAGATAGATATATAGATAGATAGATATATAGATAGATAGATAGATATACATATAGATACATAGATAGATAGACAGATATATATATAGATATATATATATATATATATATATAGAGAGAGAGAGAGAGTGAAAGAGAGTGAAAGAGAGTGAAAGAAAGAAATAGAGGCAGTGAAATGAGAAAAAGATAGTAACTTATGGGATACATACGCTGCGAAAAAAGTGGTGCAGATTTGTTAGTGGTATAAAAGTTCACTTTTTTGCACAAAACTCCATGGCTGAGGAGCGAGGGACACTGTCACCTTTAATTATGATAAGGCGACATTAAAAATAATGTATCGAGAAACGCGTCTCATACGGATAACTCCACCACAAGCAGCAGTGGCATGTTTCTGAAAGATAACATAATGTAGGGTCAAAAAATGACATCATTTTGGCAGCCTGGCAGGCTATCTGCCATATTAAAGTAAATATGGTGGCTATAATGCTGTTTTATGACATACTTTGTCTTCCAGTAAGCCCACATCAATTTTTTTCCCATTAAAATTGTCTTAATTCCTTTCTGTATAACTTTCTTTCATAATGTCTTAGAAATTAATTTTGAAGCATGATTCAAACTGTTTATTCTCTCTTTAAAATGACACTATTTTTATCATTATTTTGACAAAATGAATTCCCGTTTTATATACATTATTCGCCTATGATGCCATTCTTCTCTCNCATTATTTTGACAAAATGAATTCCCGTTTTATATACATTATTCGCCTATGATGCCATTCTTCTCTCGTTCCCATCGGTTTCCTGGAAATGAGGACGAAAAAATGTGAGGAAGTTGATTTTCTTTAAGTTAATATACATAAACTATTGTCGTGTAGGGTAGGCCCACATTGGTATTTATTTAGCTTGACTTATGCTATTTGTCAGCATTACACTTCCCGCTTTCGAAAATACAATCTCGCTGGCATATTCGAATTAATTTNTTGACTTATGCTATTTGTCAGCATTACACTTCCCGCTTTCGAAAATACAATCTCGCTGGCATATTCGAATTAATTTTGTGGCACACAAGAACCTGTTACAAGATATAGTGTAAATAAAACTAGATATTAAATTTATTTAATTTTACCAAAATCATTTGCTATAAGAATTCGGATAGAATTTTAAAGGAGATTCCAACTAAAAGATACGATTGCACCATAAGGTGCTGGTAAAACACATACGATGCTCCCTCCGGCAATTCAGTTCGCATGATCATAATTATTCACAAGAAAAATCAGTCCTCCGGGAGGAAATTAACTGGAGATACGAAGGTATATTTCGATATGCAGATTTACTTCCTCACCGCGTGAAAAACTGATTGAAGTGGATATAGGCCTATTGTTTTNAGGTATATTTCGATATGCAGATTTACTTCCTCACCGCGTGAAAAACTGATTGAAGTGGATATAGGCCTATTGTTTTATCAAGTTGAAAAATCAAGCCTTTGAAATCACAGCTGTTTCCAAAATTGTGGGCAAATCAAATACAAACGTATTATCTAAAAATTGCTGATGAAAAATCTGCATTTCCTGACAACTGTACACCGAGATTGTATCCAAGAAAGGATGAGAGCATTAGATAGAAGAGTTATATAAAACAGTATAGTCTATTCGCGGTTTCTTCACACTTTTAGAATCAAACCTTTGAAAAATCACCAAATGTAAAACGTGTTTAGTTATTTCCTAAACATGCAATGCATCACAAGCGTTTTGTACCTGTGTTAACATAAAAGTATCTTGTTTCTCGTTAAACTAAATGTTTTACATATATTTTGTTTATAAATTATAATATTTCATTTATAATAAGTACGATTTATAACAGTGAGAAAATACCTGTGTTGGTAGCATCTAGTAAGAAATAGTTCTCATGCGAAATATTATCATAACTAAGTGCGCACGAATTCGGTGCGTTGTCCTTCAGTGTAATTTTCTAGACGTAGTTAAACTTAGTTTGCACGAGGCGGAGTAAAACTGTAGCAGGGTTTCAGAAAAGTGTCAAGTAACCATNACTGTAGCAGGGTTTCAGAAAAGTGTCAAGTAACCATGAATGGATTATAGAAATTAGTAATTCTGTGCTGCAAACGGCCAGCCAACTGACTAAATTCTCCGACAGTCAAAGTGGTATCAGGGCGAGGAAGTGACGCCTTACAGAAGCCTCTCCTTGGCGGGAATTGGTGTTCACAAGCTTCATGTGGTCATCCAGTACATTACCCGCCCATTGCACCTCAAACCAACGTAAAAGTTTTAAAAGTATATCTTTAAAAATTATATATTAACTTTATCTAATACTACAAAACAAACGAGGATGAATACAAGGATACAGGATGTGTGCATAATGTAGATAGGCGAGGGTCGGTAAGTTTATCTCTAATATCCACGTGAATATAGGACTTAGCCACTCACCAAAGCTGAGTGCACTAATGCATGTACACCACTACGGAAGATATTCTCAAGTGGCAGGATGGCAGCTGGGAGACGACTGCGCTATGGTCGGTTCATGAATGAAAGAAACTTTTGAAAATCTACCTATAAAAAAACACCCTAGCCGTTAGCGACATGCATATAACATTAAAAACAGCGGCGAGCGCGGATATAGTTATGCCGTTAGGTTGCCAGCACAAAGAGAAGAAATAGTTCCAAAGTTTTAACGTAATTGTTAATTTATCGCTTACAAATGGGTGTCGAAAAGAATTGTATCTTATTATGCCAATTATTAATGACGTGATGCTAACATATTTAGATTTCAACGTTTCTTGCATAGTCACATGATTACGCTCAAGGTTAAAGTAACGCGGCCATTTGTTTACTAACCTTCGTAGTCCTTGTGTTGTTGACACACGTGCCAGAGAATTTGTGCGATTATCTCGTTTAACCTATAATAATTCATTTATTTGTCTTGTTTTACTAATATCCGCTCTTTATTATTTGGTTTTTAATAACGTATGATTTTAATTTGTGCTCACTTTCAGTTCTAATTTCTTTTGTTTTTGTGTGTTTCGTGCACGTGTCTTTCCTTTGCCACTCTATTCTAACGTTGCAGTATTTGCACGTAAGAATTGTCAATACTGATGATCTTGCCTTCGATGTACGGGAATTTATCGAAAGTCACTAACAATCGATTATAAATAGACAACAACTATCGATTCATCAAAATACTCGCATTTTGGGTTTATAGAATGAAATGTTTTTCGCTGGCATCGCATATTCTTTTGTGTGAAATTCTCAAGATTAAAAACTTTACGCTTGTGGAATATCCATTAATAATATATACATTACTTTTACAATGGGTACGTGCATGTACGAATACATGCACACACACACACATACACACAGTGGAAAGTAAACATTGCCATCTGACTGCCACATGGCAGTCACATGGCAATGTTTGTTTACCTTTGGCGGAAGGATACGAAATGGGCTTGAAAGTAGATTTTTAGCAGTGCTTCAAGAAAGTCTCTTTCAGTCGTGAACCGACCATAGAGTGTGTGAAACGTAAACCATAAAAACTGTAATATATCANTTCAAGAAAGTCTCTTTCAGTCGTGAACCGACCATAGAGTGTGTGAAACGTAAACCATAAAAACTGTAATATATCAGGTAAATTGCAAAATCCATTGAAAATACAATACATATGTGACTTATTCCCTTCAAACAGAATTGTAATACAGGCTAATTTTGTAGTCGGCCAGATTCAACAAAACGAGTCTAAAACCAACAAATAAATTTTGAATCCATACTCAAATCTTTTAAGGTGAGGTAAATTTTAGACCTCTCCAATACGAGAAATTTTACTTTACTTGAAAACATAATTGATTAAAGTTACTTTCCAACATTTCTAGTGGAGAAGTTACGCAACGGAGCTCATAATGAGTAAACAGGAACAACAAACATGCAAACATAATTAACTGATAGCGAAATAATCCGTGTTTCCTCATGATTGGAAGTTACGGTACTCTCGGACGTAACTTCTCCCGTATCGTTCGAAAGTTGAGCAAACCGTGGGCAACACAATCCCAGAGAACAGGCCTGGGTTGAAGTCAGCGAAACCGGACCAGTGGTAACCTGGTTGGTTTGCTACAGATTGAACTCGTGCCTACCGTCAGTGAAGGTGGTATTAGACGACTAACCGGCAAAGTTTTAGGGTTAAAAAAAGTTGTGTAATTTTACACAAAATATATGTGCTAGCAGAGTTTCCACCAAAGTCTGTGTAATTTTACACAAACCAGGTTCATATGTTCTTAATTTTGTGGCTCAGTAAAAACTCCATTAAAATAGTTACAATAATCAAGCCACTGTGCTTGTATTAACGCAAGCTGTAGTGCCAAATAACACGTACTACAAGAGAGAAAACGCATTTTAGTTGTTTGTGTAATTATACATTATGGACAGTGCTTTACAGCTTTTCCAAAAATTTCACATACAATTTACGCGATACACACTCTTTTACATTGATGAATTAGATACTGCGGTTTTGGTCCATCCACTCACANAAAAAAAAAAAAAAAAAAAAAAAAAAAAAATGGACCACGTACTTAAGCACCGTAGTTATTGTACGTAAATTAATTCTTTATTTGTTCGTAATAATGGTATTTTCACCGAAGTTGTTAATATAAATTTACACATATTTAGACATGGTAAAAGTGCACAATGTAACATGTATTTTACATTAAAACAGTGTGTTAATATAGTGACAGTACAGTAATAAAATGCAAAAAGAAGAGGATTAGTACTATGTGCTGNACATTAAAACAGTGTGTTAATATAGTGACAGTACAGTAATAAAATGCAAAAAGAAGAGGATTAGTACTATGTGCTGATGCAATTTTACACTTACTTTTAAACGTGTAATCTAATACCAACTCTCTAGTTATTATATCTATACATTTGGATGTTTCAAACATGGATTTTTAGTCATTTTAATAGTCGCAAAAACATTTGTGTAGGATTACACATATTGTAGCTGTTTTCCAAAATGACAAATACAGAAATGTAAAACTGCTAAAACTTTGTATGTGTAAATTTAGATAATTTTTTATACAGTGTTACCAGCTGTAAATTTTCACCACATGGCACAAAAGTTTAATACACTTTCAGTTTTCTGCACACCAAAATGCTATTTTCCTAACTCAGTCTAGCTAGGTCAGTTTCAAACACTTACTACGAAGCAGATGACTGCAGTCAGAATGCTGTGACTTATTTTATACAAGTATGCAAAGTATGCAAAGTATGCAGGAACGGTTGGAACCCTTGAAATGTGGTCAATCCATCAAAATCACATATTGATCAGCTGCAACAACCCTTGGATATTCCACAACTTCGGTGAACTACTACATGCCTCAAAAATGTTTAGCGATGCCTGTAATTTGGATGTTCGCTTGGTTAGTACGCGCATTACAAACATACATTCGTCGTGTCTAACGTGGTATTCCGCACAGACAGTGTGTATATTCATCCCATACTTTCTCTTAGGCCTTGAGCAACCAAGTATCTAAGACATTTCGGTGGAGCAAAACATTTTTTGAGGTGTCTACCTATCTCTTAACTCTTTACCTAACTTCTTTATTGATTGAATTGGCGTTTTATCATAAAAAAATTTGGCATTACTGATATCCAAAAATAATTTTCCATTCAGCAGTGTACCTACATGTAAAACACGCGACGTAAATCTTTTGCTAACCTTTGTTTTTAAAATTTTTCATTAATATTTTTGATTTAAAAGTTTAGTATTACTATAAATTTAAAATAATTTTTTTAAATTAGTTATGGAGACTACAAATATTTCTCTTTTTGGTTGCTATGTTAATGACAATCGATTTCTCCATCCATATTTTTGTTGTACATTACATACACATACATAAACACACATATGCATACACACACACAAATAAATATATAAGTGAAATTGTACGGAAACGTTTTGCAGAACACTACAGAAATCTCGCTTTCTTTCTCTTTCAATTACTATATAGCCTACACATACATGTACTATTCAAAAGATTCTTTAAAAAATCAAAATTGTTAGAAATTAAAAATAATTTTTTTTTTCAACACTGATTTCATAGTGTATTGGTGTCCCCTGAACTAGTCTGTTGTAATTCTGTCAGCTTCAAACCTGTAAATACTTTGATTTTATGTTCATAGATATAATTTCCTTCGTCATATTTGGAACAGTACATTTTTTACCTTCTATTTTATTATTTGATATAGAGGAAATGCCACTGTTCATAAAAGAAGGAAAAGTATACATTATTTTGGTTTGAGCTAGTGTCGCAGAAATACGGCAAGAGAAGTGACATTGTACACTGAATACTACTCTCATCGACGGTGTCCTTCACCTCATCCTATTGAAAACATCTGCAATTACCTCGTTGAAAAGATTATCTGGAACCCAAGTCAAGATTGTTAACGTACCTAGACAGCAACTATCTATGTTGTTTGCTGTTTGTTTCGTTTGACGCCCGCCTTAATGGACCCGCCTATCTGGAGATATTTTCCGCCTTACATGCAGATAAGCGTAAGAGTGGTAAGGGCGACGATACCACGCTCATCAAGAACGCCTTCACCACTAAGCGCAAGACTCTGAACTGGCTGCAGTGTTATCGTCATGCTACTTGTACATATGGGGCTTTCAGCTATGACCCTATTATTTTATTGGTGGAAGTCTGTAAGAATGTTCATTACAGGGCCCTTGAGTACCTTTGTATGTATCTGACGCGTATGTATTGAGATACAACGTTTTGAAAAAAGTTGTTTTTAGCTGTGCTTGAGTGTTTTGAAATTGTGATTATAATGTGCGTGAAGTCTTGGAAGCACTCGACAGCCCTCGTCTGAAGTGTGTGTTATTTTCGCAGATGAGCACATTTGACCCAAGTTTTGTAGTTCTGTAGAAACACGTGTATTTCGAGTATAATGCATACACATTCAGTATATCTGAACCTATCTGGATTTGGAAACTGAAACAAGTTCTCTTATTAAGTAATTCTACCTCTAGTTTTCATTTCGCAAGAAACAACATGACGCTCCCCGCGTCCAGGCAATTTTGGCCGCCAGAACACACGCGCTAGCGAAGCCTGCCGACGGTCTACACCANACATTAAAACAGTGTGTTAATATAGTGACAGTACAGTAATAAAATGCAAAAAGAAGAGGATTAGTACTATGTGCTGTTGCATTTTTACACTTACTTTTAAACGTGTAATCTAATACCAACTCTCTAGTTATTATATCTATACATTTGGATGTTTCAAACATGGATTTTTAGTCCTTTTAATAGTCGCAAAAACATTTGTGTAGGATTACACATATTGTAGCTGTTTTCCAAAATTACAAATACAGAAATGTAAAACTGCTAAAACGTTGTATGTGTAAATTTAGATAATTTTTTATACAGTGTTACCAGCTGTAAATTTTCACCACATGGCACAAAAGTTTAATACACTTTCAGTTTTCTGCACACCAAAATGCTATTTTCCTAACTCAGTCTAGCTCGGTCAGTTTCAAACACTTACTACGAAGCAGATGACTGGAGTCATAATGCTGTGACCTCTTTTATACAAGTATGCAAAGTATGCAGGAACCGCTGGAACCCTTGAAATGTGGTAAATCCATCAAAATCACATATTGATCAGCTGCAACAACCCTTGGATATTCCACAACTTCGGTCAACTACTACATGCCTCAAAAATGTCTAGCAACGACTGTAATTGGGATATTCGCTTGGTTAGTACGCGCAGTACAAAAATACATTCGTCGTGTCTAACGTGGTATTCCGCTCAGACAGTGTGTATATTCATCCCATACTTTCTCTTAGGCCGTGAGCAACCAAGTATCTAAGAAATTTTGGCGGAGCAAAACATTTTTTGTAGTGTCTACCTATCTCTTAAATCTAAACCTTAATTCTTTATTAATTGAATTGGCATTTTATCATTAAAAAATTTTGTATTACTGAAATCCAAAAATAATTTTCCATTCAGCAGTGTACCTACATGTAAAACACGCGAGGTAAATANAGCAGTGTACCTACATGTAAAACACGCGAGGTAAATATTTTGCTAACCTTTGTTTTTAAAATTTTTCATTAATATTTTTGATTTAAAAGTTTAGTATTACTATAAATTTAAAATATTTTTTTTTCAATTAGTGATGGAGACTAGAAAAATTTCTCTTTTTGGTTGCTATGTTAATGACAATCGATTTCTCCATCCATATTTTTGTTGTACATTACATACACATAGATATACACACATACATATGTACACAAATGCATACACACACACAAATAAATATATAAGTGAAATTGTACGGAAACGTTTTGCAGAACACTACAGAAATCTCGCTTTCTTTCTCTTTCAATTACTATATAGAAATTAAAAATAAATTTTTTTTTCAATACTCATTTCATAGTGTATTGGTGTCCCCTGAACTAGTCTGTTGTAATTCTTTCAGCTTCAAACCTGTAAATACTTTGATTTTATGTTCATAGATATAATTTCCTTCGTCATATTTGGAACAGTACATTTTTTACCTTCTATTTTATTATATGATATAGAGGAAATGCCACTGTTCATAAAATAAGGAAAAGTATACATTATTTTGGTTTGAGCTATTGTCGCAGAAATACGGCAAGAGAAGTGACACTGTACACTGAATACTACTCTGATCGACGGTGTCCTTCACCTCATACTATTGAAAACATCTGCAATTACCTCGTTGAAAAGATTATCTGGAACCCAAGTAAAGATTGTTAACGTACCTAGACAGCAACTATCTATGTTGTTTGCTGTTTGTTTCGTTTGACGCCCGCCTTAATGGGCCCGCCTATCTGGAGATATTTTCCGCCTGACATGCAGATAAGCGTAAGAGTGGCAAGGGCGACGATACCACGCTCATCAAGAACGCCTTCACCACTAAGCGCAAGACTCTGAACTGGCTGCAGTGTTATCGTCATGCTACTTGTACATATGGGGCTTTTAGCTGTGACCCTATTATTTTATTGGTGGAAGTCTGTAAGAGTGTTCATTATAGGGCCCTTAAGTACCTTTGTATGTATCTGACGCGTATGCATTGAGATACAACGTTTTGAAAAAAGTTGTTTTTAGCTGTGCTTGAGTGTTTTGAAATTGTGATTATAATGTGCGTGAAGTCTTGGAAGCACTCGACAGCCCTCGTCTGAAGTGTGTGTTATTTTCGTAGATGAGCACATTTGACCCAAGTTTTGTAGTTCTGTAGAAACACGTGTATTTCGAGTATAATGTATACACATTCAGTATCTCTGAACGTAACTGGATTTGGAAAGTGAAACAAGTTCTCTTATTAAGTAATTCTACCTCTAGTTTTCATTTCGCAAGAAACAACATGCATGTTCCCTTTTTAAAAAAATAAACAATAGTAGAATGATTATGGGAAGTCTGGTGTAATTTTTTTTTATGGGACAAAACTGGCACCTGGCACCGGCGCCAGCGCCGGCCGGCATGTTGTGACGTCACCCAACCACCATATTGGATCCAGGTGACCTTGAACTTGACTCTGTTCCCGTGACCTTGAATGACCTAAACCCAAAACATTAAAAAAATTCCCAAAAAATATGAAAAGTATACGAAAACATTATTGAAAAGTTATTTTTAAAACGAATTAAAAATTGTTATTAAAATAATTATTTTAAACAAAGTTACTTTTCGGAGGTCCCACAAAAACCACCCTAGCCAATATTTTAAATTGGTTATTTAATCTGTCAGTTACTTGCNGTTACTTTTCGGAGGTCCCACAAAAACCACCCTAGCCAATATTTTAAATTGGTTATTTAATCTGTCAGTTACTTGCCTTCGTTAATTAGTCGGCAGACCTCCACACCTTCCAGCCCCCTTCGGCTACATACTACATCTACTGACCAATTATTTTTAATATCACCCAATAGAGCGCACTGGTAACTCATGTTTTAACCACCAGAGATAATTTAGTCTCGGCAAGAGGGCTATCGACTTGTACCGAATGGTGACGAGGTCATGTAAATTGTCATATTAAATTTTTTGATTTATTTTTAAATGTAATAATTTTTATTAAAATATTTTTTTTATATAAAGCTGTTTTTTTAAATAAATAAAACACAATATTCTTATTACACAAAATTTATTCAGTAAAGAACGACATGACTCAATGCATAAAATGCGATATTTACAGCGTTATTGCATATTTCAATAGTTTCTTCCCAATCTTGCGTATTTCGATAGCNAATGCATAAAATGCGATATTTACAGCGTTATTGCATATTTCAATAGTTTCTTCCCAATCTTGCGTATTTCGATAGCAAGGAGAATAGCATTAGGCGAGGGGGGTGCGCGCTGCTGCGCGCGGGGGTGGCACTCTCCACTGACCACCCCACGTACTTGCACATTCTGTTACCCGCAGTGTTTGTTTACGCACGATTGGTTTTTGTTTTGATTCAACCGTAATAACGACAATGCCGCCAGTGAAAAAGAACACTCAGAGTTTAATGGAATCTTGGATTAAACGTTACCCAGGCAAATTTAAAACTGATGGCGACGTGATTTCCTGCAAGGTTTGTGACAAGCGTATACCTTCTTCGAAAAATATCAGATTGATCAACACGTAAATACTGCTTCCCACGTAGCAGCAAGAAATAAATCTTCAACAAGTCGTCAACAACTGCTGACTCTAATTAAGCCTTCTACTTCGGATTCTACAAAGAAAACAGAATTTAATAAAGATTTATGTCAGTTGTTTATTGGTTGCAATATTCAATTTCATCAACTGAATAACCCAGTATGCCGGCAATTTCTCAAGAAATATTGCACAAATAAGATAGTTCCTGAAGAATCTACAATTAGGAAAAACTATCTGTCGGGTATCTACAAAGACGTGTTAAGTGAAATTTGCACCGATCTTTCGAACAATTTGCTCTTGATTTCAACTAATGAAACAACATATTCATGCGGACGATATATAGCAAATTTGATAGTTGGAAAATTAACAAAGTAACCCTCTACTCCCCACTTGGTTGCCTGTAAGGCCCTAGAAATAACGAACCATTCAATACTGCCCAGTTCATAAATGATTCCATAAAATCATTGTTTCCTGATTCTTGTATGGACGAAAAAATCGGAGTCTTTGTTTCTGATGCTGCTCCTTATATGGTTAAAACTGGTCAAGTTCTGCAAGTGTTTTATCCAAAACTACTGCATATTATCTGTTTGGCCCATGGATTTCATCGACTTGNGCTGGTCAAGTTCTGCAAGTGTTTTATCCAAAACTACTGCATATTATCTGTTTGGCCCATGGATTTCATCGACTTGCAGAAGAGGTAAGGAAAGAGTTCGGGAATGTCAATAAATCGATTTCCTCTACAAAGAAAGTATTTCTAAAAGCACCGTCGCGGGTACAAGCGTACAAAGAGCAGCTGCCCAATCTAGCACTGCCCCCAGCACCTGTAATTACGCGATGGGGTACCTAGTTGAAAGCAGTATTGTTTTATGCTGAGAATTTTGAGGCCATAAAACAAATGGTTGGTCAATTTGACATTTCAGAGGCCATTGCAATTAATTCAAGCAAGCTAGCATTTGAAGACTCTTCCATCAAACAGAATATCATCCTCATTACTACACATTTCAGCAACNAATGCATAAAATGCGATATTTACAGCGTTATTGCATATTTCAATAGTTTCTTCCCAATCTTGCGTATTTCGATAGCGAGGAGAATAGCATTAGGCGAGGGGGGTGCGCGCTGCTGCGCGCGGGGGCGGCACTCTCCACTGACCACCCCACGCACTTGCACATTCAGTTACCCGCAGTGTTTGTTTACGCACGATTGGTTTTTGTTTTGATTCGACCGTAATAACGACAATGCCGCCAGTGAAAAAGAACACTCAGAGTTTAATGGAATCTTGGATTAAACGTTACCCAGGCAAATTTAAAACTGATGGCGACGTGATTTCCTGCAAGGTTTGTGACAAGCGTATACCTTCTTCGAAAAATATCAGATTGATCAACACGTAAATACTGCTTCCCACGTAGCAGCAAGAAATAAATCTTCAACAAGTCGTCAACAACTGCTGACTCTAATTAAGCCTTCTACTTCGGATTCTACAAAGAAAACAGAATTTAATAAAGATTTATGTCAGTTGTTTATTGGTTGCAATATTCAATTTCATCAACTGAATAACCCAGTATGCCGGCAATTTCTCAAGAAATATTGCACAAATAAGATAGTTCCTGAAGAATCTACAATTAGGAAAAACTATCTGTCGGGTATCTACAAAGACGTGTTAAGTGAAATTTGCACCGATCTTTCGAACAATTTGCTCTTGATTTCAACTAATGAAACAACATATTCATGCGGACGATATATAGCAAATTTGATAGTTGGAAAATTAACAAAGTAACCCTCTACTCCCCACTTGGTTGCCTGTAAGGCCCTAGAAATAACGAACCATTCAATACTGCCCGGTTCATAAATGATTCCATAAAATCATTGTTTCCTGATTCTTGTATGGACGAAAAAATCGGTGTCTTTGTTTCTGATGCTGCTCCTTATATGGTTAAAGCTGGTCAAGTTCTGCAAGTGTTTTATCCAAAACTACTGCATATTATCTGTTTGGCCCATGGATTTCATCGACTTGCAGAAGAGGTAAGGAAAGAGTTCGGGAATGTCAATAAATCGATTTCCTCTACAAAGAAAGTATTTCTAAAAGCACCGTCGCGGGTACAAGCGTACAAAGAGCAGCTGCCCAATCTAGCACTGCCCCCAGCACCTGTAATTACGCGATGGGGTACCTAGTTGAAAGCAGTATTGTTTTATGCTGAGAATTTTGAGGCCATAAAACAAATGGTTGGTCAATTTGACATTTCAGAGGCCATTGCAATTAATTCAAGCAAGCTAGCATTTGAAGACTCTTCCATCAAACAGAATATCATCCTCATTACTACACATTTCAGCAACGTACTCGACGTCGTAGAGAAATTGGAAACAAAAAACCTTCCACTCTTCCAAGGCCCTAGAAATACTGGAGAAAATGATCGAACAGACTGACGCCCTTCCTAATTCACTATCGGAAAAGATCCGTGGAAAATTAAACACTGTTCTGCGTAAAAACCCGGACCTTGAAGCAATCAAGGAGATTATTGCTTATATCAACGGCACATATCACACCCTGCCAAAAGAGATATCTGAAGCAATGGCGCCAAATTTCAAATTCTGTTCAGTAACATCGGCTGATGTGGAGAGGTCATTTTCGGCTTACAAATATTAGGCGACAAATGTCACAAATTTGCTCCAGAAAATTTGGAAAAGTACATGATAGTGTTTTGTCACAAGAATTATGCATGATATTGTGTTTAATTTGCTACATGACAGGTGTTTAACATAATTTGTTAAATTATATGATTGATTTATTACTTGTTATTATTTAATTGTTGAATGCCTATATTGGCATTTTGTTAGTGCATATAACTCGATGTCTAGAAATGAGTAAACACATACAGAAAGGTACAGTAATTTGAGTCTTCTGTATTAACAGCTTGATGTCTGCATCGTCGACCCAGGAATTGTAGCAGGCTGGGAAACCCCACCGCTTGACATACGACCATACATTACGTAGTTTCAGCACATTCTCGACCAAATAAACATCACGAAACTTTGTAGGTAGGATCTCCTCTGCGTAGAAACCACCATGAATGGGAACATTATTCAGATACTCGAGAAAGTAAGTCCTCGGAGCATAGTTACTTATACATCGCACACGAAAGAGTTCAGGGCTCCAATTGGCTTTAAATCCTTTCTCGAAGATGCCTTTTTGTTTGGAGATGCGCACCAGTTCTCCAAACTTGGCTTTAGACTTGCGTGGGTCCCTCCTCTTCGGAACAGCATACACGACTCGTTGCATGGAGTCATTCTTGACGTCTTTGGGCTTCATGTGTGTGGTCGAGTGAACGGTAGAGTTATATTCGCGTACGATTTGTGGGAGTATATCCAACCACTTGTAGTTTCCGTTCGCAGCAAAATGCCTCCACATTTTCTCCTTTAGAGTCCTGTTCAACCTCTCGACGATAGAATCTTTGAGCTTGCTGTATGTAGAATAATGATTTATGTTATGTTTCTTCATCATGACCTCGAACTTTGCATAGTAGAATTCCTTGCCCTGGTCGGTTTGTAGATTAGTCGGAATATGCCCTTCACGCAATACATCTAGCATGGCCTCGGTGACATCGCGGGCATTCTTCAACTTGACAGGTCTGGCCGAGGCGGATTTGCTATATGCGTCGATGATGGTAAAAATGTGTTTGTAGCCCTTGCTGAACAAAGCATACAGTATCATCTCCACGAGGTCGGCTTGAAATAGGCCGTTCATCCCACATATCACGACCTTGCGGCGATAGTAGTTGCGTCTTGCAGATTTGTGCAGTTCATTGGCGATTCGCAATCGAATCATTCTATGTAGCCTCCCTCCTTCAGTTCTTCAATGATGGAAATTATCACATTAACGTGAGAGTAATTTCTAACCCTTTGTGAAGGAAGCAGTAGTTGTAGCCTATCGACCAGCTCGTTCAAGTAGTCCCAGAATATGTAGTCGGCGTTCTTGTCGTCCAGAGTCAAAATGGCTTCGTGCTCCAGGAGATCGCAGTGTCCTACGACGACGATGGCAAAACATGCACATGCTCCTTCTACCCCCCTCATTCGAGGAAACTGTTGGAAGATAAGAGCAAGAAAACAAATGTCTGGCTAACCTAGTTCTACCATAGACTGGAGTGGGAAGAAGGCAAGATTCAATATTAACAGGTGGGAAACATGTTGCGAGACTTGGTGATGCAGTACCCAAAGGCCCCGATTTACATAGCAGGACCAGAGCTGAAAAATGGCTTAGCGACTTGTGCAAATTTGAAGTGGAAATTATCGATGTGCAGGCCGAGTATGGATATCCTTCGCTTCGCAAGCTGACGAAACTTTATGGCGATTCGCATTGTCAAGTCTGTGACAGGTCAGAACCTGATGGGCCTGTGAACTAAAGAATGTGCAGCTGCTGCAAAAATAGTGTACCTTGTACTTGGACCAGGAATCGGCTGCCTACGACTAGACACGAAGTCACCCGATCTTCTTGAAATGTTGGAGAATTTAGTTTTTTGTATGGTGGCACTTCTGATCGACATCCACATTATATATAAGTGGGAAAAATCGTCGAGCTCGTTAAGTCGATGCCTAGAGGTCTGATNAATGTTGGAGAATTTAGTTTTTTGTATGGTGGCACTTCTGATCGACATCCACATTATATATAAGTGGGAAAAATCGTTGAGCTCGTTAAGTCGATGCCTAGAGGTCTGATAATCACCATGGCTCCATTCTGTCCTACGACCATTTATGCAAGCGCCAAGCCAGACTATGGTAGCATGGATTGTAGTTTCATCGTAGAAGATGGATATCTGCACACCTACACCGAGACCTGCGATGGTAGTTGTACGCAGCACTGGAGATTGGCACATTTTCCAATTCGTCTATGAACCAATGCATTTTCTATTGGGCTGTCTGGGAACATCGGCCTGCGTCGTGTTCCACATGAGGCGGGCGATGCAGTTTCCCTGCACTGTGGACCAAATCATCGCCACGGCACAGACTCATGCTACCATACAGGCAGGGCACGAACCATCGGTCCACTCCCAACAACTGGGTCCAAGAAGGATGCCGCCAGCCAGACGACCAGATGCCGCCGAGTGCATTGCCGATGCCAGGCACTCGTGACAGTACCCATCACGGATGATTCTGCCTCCGGTTACAGTGATGAACCTGCTCCAACTCGTCGACGACCAGCAATGTGGACTCCCAAGGCTGCTAATGCCGGTTCTGCTACTGACAGACCTGGTGTCGATGAGCCGGATGTTGGTAATAGCATTGTAGAGCCATCATTTAAAAAAATAAAGAGGAGTCAAGTCTACACTGGAATGATAATGTTATGGGTGGTGAATCGGAGACAAGTACTGCTGCTGCGTGTATCGAAGCTCTTCCTAGCGAACCTGTGATTTGTGCGGCCCTTCCTAGAGCACTGCTGCTTACTGCCACACGTGAATTTCTCAGCCTTATACGAGATACCCAATAATCATAATTGAAGATCTGCAGATTAAAATAACATGTAATTTGGACTCTGTTCGAAGATTAATAAAATTATTGCCTTTTTGCTGATTATGTGTATTTTATTATGTGTACAATAAATTTTGTGTAAAAAATATATTGTGTTTTAATTATTAAATAACCTGCTTTATATAAAAATATTTTAATAAAAATTATTACATTTAAAAATAAATAAAATTGCATTTGCNTTGTGTTTTAATTATTAAATAACCTGCTTTATATAAAAATATTTTAATAAAAATTATTACATTTAAAAATAAATAAATAAAATTGCATTTGCCAATTAACACGGCTTTGTCACTATCCGGTACAGGTCGATAGCGCTCTTTCCGAGACTAAATTATCTCTACTGGTTGAAACATGAGTTACCAGTGCGCTCTAGTGGGCGATACTAAAATTAAATGGTCAGTAGATGTAGTATGGCGCCGAAGGGGGCTTGAAGGGTTGGGGGCCTTCCTACTAATTAACTAAGGCAAGTAATTGACCTATTAAATGATCAATTTAAAATGTTAGCGAGGGTGGTTGTGGTAAAACCTTTAAATCAATTTTTTTTTGGAAATATTTAATACATTTTTTAATAATTATTTTATAATTTATTAGTTATTTGTTAGATTTTCTGTTCAAGGTCATCCGAGGTTATGGGTGCAGTGTCAAGGTCAAGGTCACCTGGATCCAGTATGGTGGTTGGGTGACATCAAAGTATGGCGGCCGGCTGATGCCGGTGTCATGAGCCAGTGTTGTCCCATTTAAAATACATTGCGCCAGACTTCCGATAATCATTCTACAAACAATACATTGAAAATTATGTTTTATAAATTTTCCAGAACGGGTATATTCTCTCGCTTTGTGAGCTCTTGACGAATGTACAATCCTGGAGAGGTACATTTTATTTCATTTCAAACATATTTGTGGTTTCCACGTAAGATGAAGCAACCTGTGTGTATATGTGTACGTCACTCGATGAGAGGAATTGCTGCGAATAAACTTACGCGAATGATGTCTACATTCCAGTAAATTTTGCGAATTAATTTGCTCTCACGTTACGTTAACAACAATGAAATATTTCTGTTGCTTTTCTCATTGTATACCAGTTCATAAAACTCATTTTCATGGACTTTGAACCAGTAATAAAAAATCTGGCTCGAGTGACTGAGATATCTATAGTTCATCTTAAAATCGGAAAAGCTAATTTAAGTAACGGCCCTTAAATAAACGTGGGCGACTCCAGTTTCTATAGGACTGTAGAGTTTAGCCTACTGTTAAATGAGAAGGTAAAATTCGCGGACCTCTGACGTGAGCCTTTTCCATCTCATAATAGAAGCTTGGAGTTTTAAAGCCCTGCTGCAATTACCGTGTTCCTTGGTCTTCAGTGTCTTTTGGTTCTGTCCTCTGCAACGGCACCAATACGCACATGCAAACAGGCGGCCATAATTGAGATTGCAGTGGTGTCCCATCTTGTACATCACTAAAAATTAACACTAGAGTGCAATAAATTTGGTCCGGATTTTCGATATTTTAGAAAACTTCTTAAAATAAATAAAATTTGCTTTGTTTATTATTGCGGTGTCTAAAAGACAGTTTGGAACATTTATGTTTTATTTTTACAAACTGTTTCGTATGGTTACGTCATACATATGTGTGCACCGAATGAACGACAGTTCGGGCCGCAATCGTATCTCAGAACTCGAACTCGTACTTCAAGGAAACCTCGAAACCTCGAAATCACTGGAGGCTTCCCTCTTGTATGGAATCTCGTACCTCCCACACACCCTCTCGGCATTACACGAGTTTCACTGTCGAGCACATACAACTGCCAAAACAGATGGACAGAGAGTTCTTGCAGTCTCCGTCAGCGGAGTGATGGACAGTGATTTCGGCCATATGGCTCCACTGCCAAAATCTGTTGCGACCACTATGAACGATGAACCTGGCCCCTCATCACCAGGAGCAACATCTCTCTCCGCAAAGACAACTTCATCCATGGCTCCTGCTCCTTCCGACGTGACGACAGCCACGCCATCTGAACTGCTAGTGTGTAATCCACGGAACTTTCAGTGGCATATCTGTGTCGCTACTGCTGCAAGAACTTTTCCTTCACGCTTACTGCCCGGTGGCGCAAAGTTCACGAGTGCCCGAATATTTGGTTTCGTATTTAACGAATTAGAACTGAAGGTGATGTTTATATGGGTGTAGACGAACATAAATAATTGTGTAGTAATACATTTTAATATATTTGAAAAAATCTAATTAATATTTTAATATTTTAACCCTAAATGTTTTCTTCCCCTGTTACAAAACTGATTTTGATAAAAGCATTACGATTCAAATATTGTTTTAAATTTAGCTTATCACTATGTCTATAAATGGTCGTAGGGCTTATACATGCATACTTTTCTTGAGCTAGAAATTATGCTTGCAAACTGAATTTCACGAGCCTGGCCATAAGAAATCGCACATTGATATGGCATATACGCATAAATATTGGCTTGCTTACAACTTTAATTGGGAAAATGTGGGTATACTATTATTTAAGATTCAGACCCAACTAAAAAAAAAAAACGAGTTCTGTGATACATTGCTTACCTTTAAATGCACTTAAAATCCAAACAATCATAAATTTAGTTTGAATTTTTGTAAAAAAAAGTCCTTATCGGAATAGTTTTTGAGATTATAGTGATTGAGGGTATGCACTAAACAATAGTAAAGTGGTTATAAGATATTGAAAAAATGTGTATGGTATTCATAAAACACAAATATAAAATTAAATATCGGTATGAGGAAATGTGTTATGNGATATTGAAAAAATGTGTATGGTATTCATAAAACACAAATATAAAATTAAATATCGGTATGAGGAAATGTGTTATGATAGATTTCTATGACTGGATGGCAGTGTGAGCAGTGCTATGACATTTCATGATCCTCGGTTTTTATAATTTTGTGGGTCAATGGTTGGTGAGGAATGGTAAGGGAAGGGGGAAGGGGATGTGAGAGGGTGAGGGTGATGGATGGTGAGGGTGATGGATGGTGAGGGTGATGGATGGTGAGTTTGAAGGTGGTTGATGAGGGGGTGAGGGGATGGTAGTGGCTGGTGAGGATGGAGAGGGAGTTTGTGTGGTGAGGGGTTGGGTGATGGTGTGAGGTGAAATGATGAGGGTTGTTGTGGGATGGGGGGATGAGTGTTGGTGTTTGGTGAGGGGATGAGTGTTAGTGTGTGGTGAGGGGATGAGAGGTGATGGTGTATGGTGAGGGGATAAGTGGTGGTGTGCGCTAATTTTTACAAATTTTTTTGGTTACACGTTTTTTGTGATGGTGGAGGGGTGTTGGTAAGGTGGGTGATGGTACTGTGTTTTTTTATTAGGGGGTAGGGGCATACATCTTAAATCCAATATGTTCGTCCTGCCATTGGTTTACATAATCGTTATGACATCACGATCGTATGTGCCTTGAAAAGACGAGTCCGGTGATATATATGTATATATATATGCATATATATATNTATGACATCACGATCGTATGTGCCTTGAAAAGACGAGTCCGGTGATATATATGTATATATATATGCATATATATATATATATATGTAACACTCAATACTTGTGTCTTTAAAAGGTTTCATTATAAAAATAGATGTAACTTAAAAATATATATTTTTTAAATTATTTTATTTTATCGACTCGTTAGATTTCCCATTGTGGCTGATTGTCGGGATACCTCAGCCACATTGAGGAGACAGTCAGCCACATTGAGGAGCAAGCACTTTTTTCACAAATTCTTGAAAATTTATGATTGTGTGTGTGGGGGGGGAGAGTAATTTTGGGNATTGAGGAGACAGTCAGCCACATTGAGGAGCAAGCACTTTTTTCACAAATTCTTGAAAATTTATGATTGTGTGTGTGGGGGGGGAGAGTAATTTTGGGTACAAAACAGGTTTTTTCGAAAGCTGAACGGGCGATTTTGAAGGAAAAACTGGGTGAAGAACATCTAACATGGCATCGAACCCTGGCTGTGACGCCTACCAATATGGCGGACGGCACCGACCAACATGGCCACCGGCCACGCCTACCAAGATAGCTGACAACTCCGACCTCCGATGCCAGATGCCAAAATTGTCATATATACACTATTTTCCAAGGTTCAGTTCCCTTAGCTCAGGCCCGTCCAACATACGGCCCCCGGGCCACCATCCGGCCCGCGTAGGCCCTACATCCGGCCCGCGAGCTAGTTAAAAATTTTAAAGTCATAGCATAGATAGATGATGACATATAATAGACAAATATTGCGCAAACAATCTTTAAAAAGTCTCTTAGATAATATGTTTATTTTATCGACTACGAATAATATTCACATGTTTGTAGGCAAGTAAATAATGTTTACCTACGATTTATAAACAATAACACGAACTGCGCTTCGTAGGTATCAAATCCGCGCGTGCACTGAGACGCGCCCCACCCTCTCACCTCACCTTCGCGCTCGTAGCACCGCCGCCGTGTCGCTCGCTCAAAGTCACTTGGCCGGCAAAGTTTGTCACGACGCGAGTAATTACTTATTTGGTTTGTTTTGTTCGATCGCGATTGTGTTTCATTTGTAAATTAATAGTGAATGAAGTTTCTTGTAGTGAAAAGTGGTGAATAAACGTAGGTACTTAATTTAAATCTTAACAAATAGATGAAGTATATTTATTTAATTACGGTTAACGATTGTCTTTTGTTATCCATACCTACATTGTTTGAGTAAATTTTGAGATACATATTTACTTAAGTAGGTGCATAATTTTGTGTTGTCTTATGGTTGTTTCAGATCAGGATGTCAACAGAGAAAAAGCGTAAAGTTGACACAGAATGTCGAATATTTAAAAACAGTTGGACTGAAGACTTTTTTGTCACAGAACATAATGAAAACATACTGTGTCTTATATGTAATCACAAAATAGCAGTTTGCAAGGAATACAATGTTAGGCGGCATTATTCTACAAAACACGCTTCTAAATACGATACGTACAAAGGTCAAATTCGAGTCGATAGTGTAAATTCGTTGAAGCTAAATATGATCGGTCAACAGGCGTTGTTCAAAAAACCAAAAGAAAACTCCGAGACAGTTACAAAAATTAGTTTCATGATAGCAGAAGCTATTGCCAAACGAAGTAAACCCCTATCTGACGGAGAATTTGTCAAGGAGTGTTTGGAGATATTTACATCGGTAGCGTGTCCGGAGCAGAAAGCAGTAGCTAAAAATATAAGCTTGTCACATCAAACCATAGCAAGAAGAATTGATGACATGGCCATAGATATTGAATCATCTTTAAAAACACAATTGAAGAAATGCGTTTTTTACAGTTTCGCTCTCGACGAAAGTACTGATATGTCGGATACGGCGCAGTTGGCAGTTTTCGTGAGAGGAGTGACAGAAGACTATACCGTGGTCGAGGAATTACTTGATTTGCGTCCAATGAAAGATACAACGACAGGAAAAGATATCTACGAAGAAGTAAAGAGTTGCATAGAAAAATATGAACTTCAAATCGAAAACCTTTGCGGCATTACTACAGACGGTGCACCAGCAATGACAGGAAGAGTAAATGGTTTTGTGGCTTTACTGCGGAAGAGCATCAAACACATGTTTATCCAGCATCATTGTATTATTCATCAAGAACAGCTATGTTCAAAAGTTCTTGAACTGAAGCACGTGATGGATAAAGTAGTGCGGACCGTTAATTTCATACGCGCAAGAGGACTCAATCACAGACAGTTCCAAGCTTTTCTATCTGACGTAGGTTCAGATCACGAAGACATAGTGTACTTTAGTCGCGTTCGCTGGCTCAGCAGAGCAACCACACTGAAGCGATTCTATTCGTTGCTTGATGAAATAAAAACTTTTCTTGAAAATAAAGACCAAGAATTTAGTTTTTTAACTGATGAGCAGTGGTTGGCTGATCTGGCTTTCCTGGTAGACATAACTAAATACCTCTCTGATCTTAATCTAAAACTGCAAGGAAAAGATCAACTATGTACGCAGTTATATGAACATGTTCAAGCTTTCACAAAGAAGCTCCTATTATTGGAGAAACAGCTGGAACAAAAGCAGTTGGCTCATTGGGAGACCTTGTCTTCAAGAAACCAAGAGACGTTGGAGTTAGGCAAGTACGCATCATTACTGCAGAGGTTGAGGAATGAGTTTGATGAGAGATTCGCAGACTTCAAATTACAACTGCCCACCATGAAAGTCTTCCAAAATCCCTTTGATGTTGAAGTTGAAAGCGCCAGGCTAAACCTACAGTTGGAATTGATTGAAATACAAAGCAATTCTCTTCTAAAAACCGCATACGATGGTTGTCTTCCGAATGGGTTGGTTGAATTTTACAAAAAGTATGTTGACCAAAAACAATACCCAAACATGACCAAATTAGCTCTTCAACAAATTTCCTTATTTGGTAGTACATATACTTGTGAACAGCTTTTTTCCCGCATGAAACACAACAAATCCAAAACAAGATCATCATTATCAGACATCCATCTTACAGGCATTCTGCGCATAGCCACATCTAAAATATCAGCTGACATAGATGCCCTGAGTAAACAAAAAAAATGTCAGGTATCTCATTAGATTGGTTTTGATTTATTTAAGTGTAAGCATTGTAAAACTAAGGTTTTCTTTTTAATAAATTATCCATATTGCATAATATAAAAAATTCCGTTTTATTTACATTTATTAATATTTTAAAGCTCACTTTGCTATTGGGTATTTCTTTTGGCCCGCTATGGTTACAAACATGCTTGACCTGGCCCGCCGCAAAATTATGTTGGACACCCATGCCTTAGCAGATTCTTTAGTCCGGTCGCATGCTGTGTATGTCGCTGGAGGAACGGCTGTTTCGCATCGTTGTCTGTATTTCCAGTTACCGCTGTCAGTATTTGTACAGGCGTAACTGGACCCGCCTGATGCGACTCGCTCCGTTCATTACTTGCCTTCTCTTTCTCCAGCGGCTTGGCAAATATTGATTGTTTTCCGATAACAGCAGCGCTGTCTGCAAGCCATCATGTTCACCAGTAGTTTTTTTTTTTGGCCAGCTTTCGACGCAAAAAGTTCGTTCACTCAATCGACGGAAAGGCTTGACTTAACTAATTTTCTAACATTCCAGCCGATGCTATTTCAACCTCTGGCTAGCACCTTAGCGGTAGACATATTTCTTGTCGGATAGTATGTAATTGATTTGATCTTTATTTTTCTTGAGAATATGCTGAAGATATCAGTGACCCAATCACGAAAATAACCAACGAGAAGAAGGCCCATGTGTTTGGGTTTAGCTGCACCACGAAATAACCTTGTCTGTCGGTCTGCTTGGGTTTCTCTGTATGTCTGAGTGTTTGTTGCCCTAGGAGGCATTCTGTTGTAACTGAGAAAATATCAAACTAACACAAAAAATTCATAATTTTTTTTTCTTACGCATTTTTTTTGTAGTAAATGGTTTACCCTTTTTCGATAGTGTTTACTTCCGTTGAACATAGTTGTATGTAATGTGGCATTCAATAGCTTAACGATATCTGTATAGAAATCATTCTACAACTTGGTTGACAAGCAAAACAATGTATTACTTAAGCCTTGAATAATAGTGGTTTGCGATTATCTCAAAACACGTAGATAAAATACTTTTTTTTTTTTTTTTTTTTTTTTAAATACGCTTATGTATACTTGAATTCACGCAATATTAGTTTGGTATAGTATTTTTCGGTCATGTACCTGTTTATCGATGTTGACAATTTTAATACTTTACTGCCATCACATTAACTGATTATTATGAAATGCGGCTGGAAAGCCACATATTCTGGGTTTGTGTTTATTCGTCACCACATTATCTACTCTTACATAGGCTCTAAATTACTACAAAAGAGTATGAAAACATGTTTTTGAAAATAAAATTAAAACGTGGCCGTGGCCACTGATGTGTCAGGTCAGTTCTCCAAGATGGTTCACTAAAAATCCTAAATGATTCAGTAAATGAGGCGAGATTTTAACTTAGTGGTTCAAGAGCCGTTGTAATCAGATAGTTCCGTTCTCTTCGGCATTTCTGTACAAAACTCCAATTTATTATTTCCTTTTCCAATTCCTAAATGTGAATGAGTATGAATAAAACACTATTACCTTACTCTCACTCTGAGATTCATTCAGTGTGTGCAAAGAAAAAACTAATTTATGTACGTCTGTAATAAAACAACCGTATTTATGGTTTAAATTAATTTTTGCGTAACTCTTCAATTACAGTGATGCAAGCTGTAAAATATTTTAGGTGCAGATTTTATTTCACGTATTCGCACATACGTAATCCTAAGTAATATTATAAATGCTAAAGTGTGTTTGTTTGTTTGTTTGTCCTTTCACGTCGCAACGGAGCAACGGATCGACGTGATTTTTTTGCACAGAGATAGTTGGAGGGCCGGGAAGTGACATAGGCAACTTTTTATCCCGAGAAAATATCTCATTCCCTCGGGGAAATTCTTATTGAAAAATAAAAAAAGTACACAAACGGAATAGCAATGAAACGTCGCAACCGAGCAACAACAGATCGACGTAATTTCTTGCACAGAAATAGTTGGAGGGCTGAAAGGTGATATTGGCCACTTTTTATCGCGAGGCAATATCTCAAAAAATTTACAAACGATAATAGTGAATCAAGTCGGAAGAAAGTTTGTCGCCAGCGCGCTCTCTTGCAATTCGATGTCTTAACCTTTAAATAGGAACAATATCATGTAGTAAAGAATTGTCTAGATTAAAAAGACCTAAAAAAACTCCGAGATAGCATATATCTATCTATAACAGAGAAATACTAATAAGCGTTTTTACCATTTAATTTGCCGAGACGTTGAGTTTTATAATATGTATAGAGTATAGAAGATTAACACTAAGTAAAATTCAACTTTATTTACAAAAAAAAACCTAAACAATAATTATGTAGTCTACGCGAGCGGAGCCACGGGCACCGCTAGTAATTATATAATTTTAATTTTTAGGCATGACCTCATTGTAAGCCAGTGTTCCTGTTTTTAACACTGGATATNGCTAGTAATTATATAATTTTAATTTTTAGGCATGACCTCATTGTAAGCCAGTGTTCCTGTTTTTAACACTGGATATCTGGCGGTCAGTTTCGCGCCATCCACGCTGACTGGCGTCTGGATTCCGCACTAGGGGCGCCATTCCTCTCCAGGGTAGTCCTGCCATCTACAGAGTATCGGCGGAATCAAGACGGAACTCCATTACCATCAGAGACCATTGATCCACCCTGGCGATACCAGCATTTTCGCGTAGGTTTATGATATTTTATAAGAATCAAGGAAATTCTAACAATATGCCATTCTTATTATACACATTGTTTTATAATGTTGTTAAGTTTTTAAAATTATTTTTACCCAACGCGCTAGAAGCAATTCTCTGGCGTCAAACGTTATCGTTAAACCTTGCCCATTGAATTATCACCTGTGAAATCTGTAAAAATTTTTTGCTAGATCAATAGTTCCTAGTTTATCCCAATTTTTCTTGTTTAATAAAATAATGAAGTTTCGAAGTGATTGATATAGCTCATTTCTCAGCACAAATAGAGAGTATGTTCACATTTTATCGATGGCAGCATCCGCTGTCAGGTAATAAATTATCCTCAGTCCCACGGTTTTTAGTTGAAGGCACCCGTATATTTAAAACACATATTACTGACAGACATAGTGAAAATATAGCAACACAGCGAAAAGCAAAAATCACCTAACAACAGTTATAAGAAAACATTAAGTAGTAATGATTATGTGTAAATTAAGTGTACCCCGGGGTGACGTTGACACGTCCAGGTGACGGATATTTCGAGCGAGACCTGTAGGCGTATCGATTCCCTGAACAGTGGTACACAACTTGATGTGAGGGAGTGAGGTGAAACCGTCTGGCCGCCAAACCTAGACCGCTTGTGTGCATTACGTCAGCATAAGGGGGACCCTTAGCTTACTAGCATTGCGCGCCGCTTAACTTTGTGCGTTTCTTTTGAGACTTCCTGTGGCTACGGGTTAACTCCTTGNACATACACATACATGGTTATACAAAGGAATTTTACGGTCAAATGTAACAAGATATATATGCATGAATACGGCAAACAGATGATACCCTTGACGAGTTGCACGAAGACGAAAGTACATAATGCGCGTATTTGTCGGGAAGGGTGCCAAAACGTGTACTGGCCAATACTATTATTACTAAGTAAATAAATCAATTCTTATCGTAATATTTATGTAAACATAGCTGTTTCAAAATCGTCCATCGGAGCCAGTTAACTGGTTAGTTTCATTTTGCAGCACAATATCAATAAAAAAAATAAAAAAAATCATAGTTCTACGTGGGTGAACAATTAGAGGTATTCAAGATGTAGGTAATAAAAGTCGAAAAATTCCAAAAAATGTATTTCTGATATTCGTTCTGTGTAAACTGTTTGCTTTCTGGGTCTAAATGCCGTAAATGCCTTGACAAAATCCGGCCCCGTGCACGGGTGCTAGATTTGTCGCTTGAGCAAAGCTGTTTTCGTAAGAAACCTCTATGTTACTGTAAGCATGATACCACATTTAATATGTAAATAATTAAATAATACACACAATATAAATAAAAATGAAACAGAGGATTTCTATGTATTCCCACGGACCTTTGAAAGTTCATTAATGTCTGTATTTAACTACAGCTCACCACATTTCCATACATTATTTAATAACAGTAAAATAAACTTTAATTATACATAGAACTTGCTGCTCATGAAAAGTTCATGATCGTCCCTTCTTTGTGATTTTGGAAAATCGAGACTTCTATCAGTCTCTCGTGGTTTATGTCGACTCTGATTTCTTATTTTTGAGAAGATACAAGGTGACATATCTTATTTATCGTTTTGCCGTCACGTATCAGATAAATGGCAACTTCGATGGTGCACTTATTATTACAGAAGAAACCGCTCTTTACGATACATATCGTCTCATCTTGTATTTCCGTGTTTTGATATAACATTATCAAGAAACCAATACGTAAACAGGGAAACTACAAAGGTACCAATAAATACTTTTACAGGAAAAAAATTTTTAAGTAAAAAAAAAATATCACCTGATACGTATGCATAGTGTATAGAAAAATTTCGTCTCATCGTATCATAATTTACTTATTTCTCTGTAAACATACATTGTTGTGGTCATAACACAATGGAATTAAATCTAGTAATGTACGACACCTGAAACGTTATACAGGACCAAATGGAAGCGATGCCAATTACATCTGCCTCAGAATGATTATAATCATGACTCTCAANTGAAACGTTATACAGGACCAAATGGAAGCGATGCCAATTACATCTGCCTCAGAATGATTATAATCATGACTCTCAAGTAACTTTTTTTTTTCGCTCAAGCATAAGAATTAAAATTCCGTGTGTTGTATAGGCATTTAGTTCATTTGTTCNAAAGTAACTTTTTTTTTTCGCTCAAGCATAAGAATTAAAATTCCGTGTGTTGTATAGGCATTTAGTTCATTTGTTCATGATTATATCCATAATTTAAAAACTTCTAAATTATCGATAATAAGAACAAACACCTGTTTTTTTATCGAACCAAACAAGGCTTGCTGTGTAATTTGAATTTACTCTTGGCTTTTAAAATTAGCAACAGTTAAATGAACAACTTTGGTAAATTTCAGAAGAAAATTGCTATTTTACAAATACGTGGCAATTATCACAGTTATAAGTGTTTGTGCTTTCGACTAAACAACTTTTCGTTTACTCTGCAAATTTAGAATGGTAAACTAACGAGTCACGTAGAGGTATAATAATATTGTTTAATGTCGCGAGGGCATATCCGATTTCGTAAAAAATTTAAAATAAAAATAACTAAATTAAATTTTTTAATTTTTTAAAAAATACTATAAAAATACACACAATTATTATTTACAACATTAAGTTACCCATCTCTTACTATTAAAACTTATTATTCTCCGTGAGCGCAACGTTTAGTACCCATTTAAATACTTATCACTGTCTTTATACTAGCTACAATCATTCATTCCGCTCAGATTATTTAAATGTATTCAATAAAACTATCTATCGCCATCATTCCACATGTCTGTCACTCACGCCACCAGTCTCTCTCCACTGTACGCAACTCTCGCAGACTTCACTCTCGCTGATTACCGTCGTCGCTGCTCGTCGCTTCGCTCTCTCCGTACACCTGGCGCTTGAGGCCCCACAAGGCTGCAGGCTCTAGGCTAACTACTCGCCACCGCCGCCGATATGCCCCTGGAAGGCCGTGCTGCCACGGGAATCACCGAGGAAAAAAAATTAAATGCCTAATGCGAATAACAAAGTTGGAAGTGTATGGCCACGAGGCTTCAATTGTAATAAAGATGGCAGAGCACAACCACTCCCTGTTACGACGATCAGCAGGCGACTGAACCCCCGCCGCTATATTACATTGACTATTTCGTCTGCTCCCAATATCCCCTCACCACCCCTCGTGATTGACTCAGACCATACGACTGGCCATTACTAGATGGTCATAACAAAGGACCACACCGACACGCCATACTAGCCAACTACTAACAGCACCCAAGAATTACTCCACACAAGACTGCAACCACTCAAGACTCACTCCACCAGAGGTTAACTACATCCAAGACTGAATCAGCCCAAGACTGAATCAACCTAAGGCTGAATCAACCCAAGAATGACTCTACCCAAGACTGACTCTACCCAACTCTGATGCTGCTGAGACAAACTCCTGCCAAATTGATAAGAACAATGGTCAACACCATCCATCTCCATCAACAGACGATGACGGACAATCTTGAAAAAAATTATCCTAATAAGAATATCGTTGCTAACCTCTATGCACAAAAACGTCGCAACATCTTCTAAAACATTTCAACCAGAGCTGGCTATACCAAACAAGCAGGACAACTGATGAGGCCAACTGACCAGTTGTCAAACATATCTCGAAAACTAAAACTAAAAAAACGAAACCCCATAAAGAAACTTGCGTAGCCAGAGCCGTTTTTATACAGTTGATGCCTGAACACGAATCACTGTCTTACCCAAAGAGAGATACTATAAGCGATGGGACTATAATTATTTTCTGAAATAATCTCGTCTAAATGGATTTTCATTTTTAACCAATGTTCGAGGCATGCAATGTGTATGGGCCCCTACCATTATGTAAGATATGTTCTTCTGTTTGTTTAATATCGTACATTGTACGAGGATGAGGAGAAAGAGGGGGAGGAGGAGGATAGGAGGAGAAGGAGAATACACATAGAGNATATCGTACATTGTACGAGGATGAGGAGAAAGAGGGGGAGGAGGAGGATAGGAGGAGAAGGAGAATACACATAGAGAGAGGGTTTAAGGGTTGTAAAATCTTCCAGAATTCGTCTCGTTTTTATTCCTACAGTTCTGAAATCAACATTTAAANAGAGGGTTTAAGGGTTGTAAAATCTTCCAGAATTCGTCTCGTTTTTATTCCTACAGTTCTGAAATCAACATTTAAATAAATATGACTATTCTGAGTAGTTTTAAATTATACAAGTTTTGTTAATGTAATCATTTAATGTAGAAAATGGTTTAAATTATTTTTTGGGAGTGTCTCAGACATACTTTTCCGTTATAATGTCATATTTCGTTCTCTCTGACGTAGCCCTATTGATATCAACGAAGAACAACTAACCCCCTCCCGGGAATAAATTTTTGCCTACACACATTATAAAGTGGTCTGGTAATATTAAATATTAGTTTTGAAGATGTTAAAATTATAAAATACAAATTAAAAATAAGTCAACCTGTTTATAAAAAATATCGGGTATCGTAATAATTTTGGTAACACCTTCACAGAACGAATTATAAGCAACCTTTTTAATCAGACGCTGGTAATATTCCCAACGTGACTTAAAATAGATGAAATGTTAAATCTAATATTATGTTATTACGATTGTAGTAATAAAAAAAATATTTCATTGGCATTACGCGTATTTGTTTGCAGCTATCAAAAGCAGTAATGGTGGCACCCTCCGCGTGGAAAACCAGGAACTTCATAATTGGTCCAGAGAATCGATGTTCAGTGTACGTAATACTAGTCGAACCGCTAGAGGTCTCTGCAGAGAAGAGGCACAGAGAGCGCATGTTGGTAGCGCCTGCCGTCAAGAGGTGCCGCTGCAGTAGCATTCAGAATAATTAGGGAAACAGACGTATGCAATTATTTTTGTAAGGCTTTCTGCAATTACCGTGGTGTTCCCGTTGGGATAACTACATCAGNGAAACAGACGTATGCAATTATTTTTGTAAGGCTTTCTGCAATTACCGTGGTGTTCCCGTTGGGATAACTACATCAGTTTATGGCAAAAAAAGCTAAATGCTCTCTACAAATGTAGTAAAGATTTGTATGTGGTCACTCAGAAACAAGTGCAGAATAGATTGTACGCAATTTCCGCATATTTACCTACCTGAATTCTACTTATGTTTCGGGGAAAGCGTGTTTTGGGCGCCATTGTGACGCTTGGTCCCACCCTATTGAAATAATGGATTTAAGTTTAAAAAGGATATATGGCATATTGTAGTTTTTTTTTTACAAATGATGTGGTAATATAATTTGTTTTTGTAGCTGCGTTTCAAACACTTTCAACAAGATTTACTTCCAACACGCGTAGTAACCGCCTCCGTGTTTAATTGTTTTTGAACTTATTTTATTTTATAGAAATTTTGAATATTTCTTGGATACAGGTTTTAAATAGCAGACCGCATCCCGCGTAATGAGTTGGATTGTCGAGTAGTGAAGAAATGCGTCGCTAGATCGCACTAACATCATATACTACTGTGGCACCTCCAAGCGCTGAAGGCCGTATGTGTANGGGTGAGGGAATGAGTACTGACAGACTAGAAATTATTTATTGAATTAGAAAGTATTTCTTTTCACTATTCTGTTAGCTGAAGAAATTCGTTCTTGAATAAAATCAGTTTTTGGGAATGCAATTATGTTCATAATAAAAACGGCATTTAATTCAATACTCATATTTGCATGACGCTGGGTAATAAATCAGCAAATCATTTCTGGTGTACAGTTATTAAATGGACTGACAAAAATATTCGTATCCATAAGTAGTATTTTTTCTGCCATTTAAAAATAACATTCCGCTAATTTATGTGCAAATCGCTTTTACAGACGTGGGAAAAGATGTCTTGAGTTTACGCATTATCATAAATAAGGTATCGTTAAATTAATAATTTTAATCTCAGTTAAAATGCACTACAAATGTTTCCAACGGTGTTCAGTTAATTGCTACCGTACTATAAAAGTAGCTGCGCTATGCCACAAGCTATTTACTTAAATAACAGGCATGTGTTCGGTTTGTGTGCATGTGAGTTAGGAGGGTGGGGGTTGAAATTTTTATCGAGAATGCTAGAAACGAATATGTTATCAAGATTAAACGTAGTTTAAATAAATAGCTCCTGTAGTCTAGCGATGACGAAGGATAGGTTTAGTTTGATTGAAAATAGGTGATAATCTCTACGTATAAAATTAAATTTCTGACTGACTGACTGATCGACCCACTCATCAACTCACAGCCCAAACAGCTGGATGTAAAACCATTAAAATTTAGGGGTCGCTTCCCTTACGGCGCAGACACCCACTAAGAAAGGATTTTGTTTTATTCGGCCTCTGAGATGGTCAAAAGAGTTAAAATGTTTTTTCGAGTACTCCTCAAGAGCTTATTAACCCGACGAGATATCGTTATGCTCTTAGCTTCAAACGTTTTCGTATACAAACACATAAATATTTATTTTAGTATTTTTGGAATTAAAGTGTTTTTGGCAATTAACCTCCAAGGGGATAGAATGGGTAAAGTGTACTTTCGATGAATCCCCAATAGTTCAATAACTCGATGAGTTATCGCTATTCTCTTTGCTTTAGAAGACTACACAGATGTCTAAAAATACATTTTAGGATTTTTTTATTAAACTCGTGATTGATTGAAAGGGATAAAAAAGTTTTTTCAAGGGCGTCTAAATTGCTAAGAGCATAACGTCTGTAAAATAACGTAAAAGCTTTAGAATTTTTTGATATTCAACCTGTGTTAGAAAATAAACTGTATTTTAGAGGACTTTGTAATAGCTCACTAACCCGAAGAAATATCGCTGTGCGGTGACCTTCCAAAAGTGGCCTATAGAAATGCATAAAAATTAATTAACAATTTTTTTTAAATTCAACCCTTAAAGAGGTTAAGATGGGTCAAATTTATTTTCGAAGACTTATAAATCGCTCATTTACCAAGAAATATATGCTTAACTTACGATCTTTGTTTAAAATGATTGGCTACGTAAATACCTAAATATTCATTTATGCATTTTTTGAAGTTGTACCCATTTTAAAAGTATTTTCGAAGATTCCTTGTTTTCAAACGTTCGCTACATCAATACAAAAAAAAGAAAAGTTTTTTCGGATTATTATAAATTGAAACTCTTAAAAAGCTTAAAAGGGGTGATGTGTGTTTTCGATGTGTTATCAAAGTTGCATCCTTTCCATTTCTGTAACTTTCAATCCAGCATATTGAACAAAACTCGTGAGGTGTGAGAATAACATTTTATAACAATGGCGAGAATGTTTGTATTTGGTTTTCCAAAAAAATCAAGGCGTTTGCTTACCAAGATATTACTTGAAGTAGCTTGAATATATTCCAGTAGCGTAAGTATTATAAATCCTCAGAAGATAAAAACTAGTTTGTCCTATCTCTATTTTAAAAGTGTATCAACAAATACTTAAAAATATATTTCCATGGCAGATGTTAGGGAAGTGAGCAACGTTAACAGTTTGATAAATCATTACAATAATTTTTTGCCTAAGTTGTGCAAAGGGGTGGAACTGGAATGGAAATCTGTGGACAAAGTTTTAACAAGAAGTTACTGATATAACTAATCAGCCTACTTTCCTCAACATGGGTGCAATTAATTTTTAAATAATCTCTGAAAATCTGAGTTGGTAGGTACCTAGGACTTGTCTCGTTGTAAGCAATATAATTAGAGATGAATGCAGAAACACATGCGACACCAGTGAGGCAAATAGTGTGCAATCAACTGCGTTTCGGAGGTTGGATTCAAGAATCAACTTTGAATTTAATCCACCTAATATTTCCAATGATAGGGTTTACAAACATAAAATATTTACAGGGTCGTCCTTTTGAAAATAATTGACCGGACCACTTTAAACATGTAAGCTTTCATGGCCTACCATAGCACTACTTGCGTGAAGAATTTTGGAGGAAATCGGTTTAATGGTCCCTCAGATATGGCATAAAATCTCCATTTTTTTATGTGACGATCTTAATAAATTTACGACAAAAAAGTTATGTAATAGCATATTCGATGATGTATGCTGCCAGTATGCAAAGTTAAGTTCAAATCAATTACATAATTTCGTTTATATAGCACACTAAGATAAAATTATTTTATAGCCACCATTCTGAAAATAAATGTCTGTCACATTAAAAAATACTTTCAGTTACGTGGCCTACCACAGTACAACTTCTTCGCCAAATTTGGTAAGAATGGGTTCATTGTTTCCCGAGATATTACATTAAAACTTGACACATTCTGCGTCCCTATATTTTATTCGTCAGAACACACGCTCTGGCGAAGCTTGCAGGTGGACGACCACGATAAGGATTAAGGGTTTGGCGGACGTGATGGGAGAATGGCGGTAGGATGGCCCGGCGGAACGACCACGTGCGGAGGAAGGCGGATGCAGCTGCATCTCGCAGATGCCAAGGGATGCTGAGCCCAAACCAGTGGCTGAGTCTGTCCCGGGCTAGTTTCAGCAATAAACATTGAGAGTTTTAAGCGGGCGTGCTGGGAGAATAACGACACGATATCCGGAGGCATAAAACAACACGTGCGCTGAACCAAAGGGGCCACCCAAGAGTTCCCGCACGTGCAGAACAGAACAATAAACGGCCATACCAGAGTCAAGGGGCGACGCCAGGCCGACTGCGGACCACAGGAGCAGGGGCCACGTGTTTTACGACTCATGGGGGTACGCGGCAAGCACNGGGGCCACGTGTTTTACGACTCATGGGGGTACGCGGCAAGCACCCCGGCCACGTGCAGGGACGGTGCAAGTTGAATATGGCGATCGAGCCTACAAAACCTTGAGGAGGAGGGAGGAACGAGTCAGTCAGTCGAGGATCGAGCAGTCAGGCAGTCAGTTGAGAGACGTCAACGAGTCAGTCAGTCGGAGGACCTGAANTGCGGAGGAAGGCGGATGCAGCTGCATCTCGCAGATGCCAAGGGATGCTGAGCCCAAACCAGTGGCTGAGTCTGTCCCGGGCTAGTTTCAGCAATAAACATTGAGAGTTTTAAGCGGGCGTGCTGGGAGAATAACGACACGATATCCGGAGGCATAAAACAACACGTGCGCTGAACCAAAGGGGCCACCCAAGAGTTCCCGCACGTGCAGAACAGAACAATAAACGGCCATACCAGAGTCAAGGGGCGACGCCAGGCCGACTGCGGACCACAGGAGCAGGGGCCACGTGTTTTACGACTCATGGGGGTACGCGGCAAGCACCCCGGCCACGTGCAGGGACGGTGCAAGTTGAATATGGCGATCGAGCCTACAAAACCTTGAGGAGGAGGGAGGAACGAGTCAGTCAGTCGAGGATCGAGCAGTCAGGCAGTCAGTTGAGAGACGTCAACGAGTCAGTCAGTCGGAGGACCTGAAGTGAGGCGTCCGGATCGAGAATGCATCACGACGTCGACCTCAGTCGGAGGCCATCAAACGGGACGTGCGACGGGAAGAGTCCGAGAAAACGCGGCAGTCGGCCGACGGGAATCTAGGAGGGCGGAGCGAATCCGGGAGAGGACGACAACGGCAGCCGGCCATCGTCAGACGACGAGTGCTGAGTGGACCCGGGAGGAGGAGCTTCGAGATCATGCGTCGAGACGCCCACCAAGTGCCGGAGCAGTCCCAAGTTGCTAGCCGAGAGAAGATAGCGCCTCCATCCAGATAAGTAGAGTCATCCAGCGAGTGTGAAGAATCTTGCCTCCCCCCCCTCTCCGCGACGTGAAGCGCCGCGCCAAACAATACGGAGCCTACGTATAAAAGGGAAGGGGAGTGTTGTCTCGTGTGTACATGTATAAGTGGCCCTGTTAAGCGTTAATAAAACTGATTTATTGGTAACCTGAAAACGAGGTGAATTTATTAGTAAATTGGACCTAGAGACAATAGTGTCGACGTATTCCTACGCCCTAACACTGAGGGCTAGCCTCAATTGCTGGTGCCTTACGCAGAGAGCAGATTCAATACCTACTTATAAACCATAGCATTTGGGCAGGTATCAAACTTAATATTTATTGTAGGACTAACATACAAAATTGCAGAGAAACGAGACACTGTATACACAAATTATTTGGTTGTAATTGATACTGTCAGCATACAAAGTTAAGTTTAAATTTGTTTCGTTGATAAAAGATACTGAGCTGAAATATTTATAAAGGCACCATTTGAAAATAAGAGCCTGATCTACTTAAAATATACTAGTTTGCACTACCTGATGTAGTGCAAAATGTTTGCTAAATCTGAAAGGAATCGGTCAATCGTTTCCCAAGATATGACATAAAAACTTTATTTATTCGTATGACGATATGTTATAAAGTGGCGGGAAATTTATGTTTTGTGTAGACACAGTTTATAGTTGTAATATCTACTGCCAGCATACAAAAATGAGTTGAAATTGATTACATGGTCTCGACTTTATAACAATCTAAACTAAAATAACTATGTCTCCACCATTTTAACAATAAGTATCTGACGTACTAAAACATACATCTGCTGCAGTGCTACTTTTTTGTCAAATTTGATGGGAATAGGTAAATTTTTCCCAAGATATGACAAAAACTGTATTTATTCGTGTGGTGCTGTCTTACAAAATGGCGGACAAAATTTTATTCTTGTAGATGCAGTTAATAGTAGTAATATCTACTGCCAGCATACAAAGTTAGGTTGGAATTGTTGACATGGTTACAACATAGCATTATAAGCTAAAATACCTATGAGACCGCCATTTTGAAAGTAGGTGCACAACGTGATCGAAAACTATAAAAATTACGTATCTTTACTAAGTACTATATATGTACCGAGTTTGGGGAAATTCGGTTGACGTGTTCAAACATTGAAAGGGAGACACATACACGCACAGACACACATCCACACAAAGACACGAAATTTATCTTACAAGCCTTCCTTTTCTTTGTAAAGTGGCTACGAGAAAAATTAGTTTTCATACCACGTGTATTACTCATTCCATCCGAGTACCCTTTCGTATTTAAGTCATTGCAATTCCCCTCCAAAGTCTTTTTCCTTATAGCTATAAGTGAAGTCCTTGGACAGTTGCTAAAATTGGCAGGGAGAGATTTGAGGGAGCACTTCTTCTCACATGGCCTTCCCACATGGCCAACTCTAGCTAGAGTAAACTCACCTAGAAACTCAGGAATGTGTTGTAGAAAAAGTTCCTTTGGCAAAGACAATTAATATGTAGTTGTTTGGTGTAGTTCCCGCGGGCGAAGCCGTGAACACAAAGTTAACCATTTGCGTATATGTAAAACTAAAATAAATACAACTACTTTTAATATTATAATTTCACCTAATAAATTATAGATGTAGGCTGAATATTACTATACGACCGAAATTGTTTAAATGCATCAGGCATTAAAACATTTTTTTTCATGAGGAGCTTAAAATGGTAACAAAAAAAATGCTATAAATACAAAAATAAGTTAATACTAACAAACAATGAAGATAACGGATTTGAGAGACCCTTATGATATGCGTGTCGCCTTTCCTTCTCAGTGAACGAGTAGTGCGATTTATCGTCATTCTTACTAAAAATTCTTACTAAAACTACTTAGCTCAAAGCTTTCCATCGCGCAGAAAATGAACCTAATGTTGTATTGTCTCCAGTAAAACATTATTAACATCCTGACGAATAGTGTAAAACTGTATCAAAACACTTTTTTTTCAAATATAAATTATTTTGTATTTTATTTCATATGGATATGTTGTGTGATTTTTTTTTGTTGGCCGCTTTGTTTGTGGGTTTATACAATATTACGATTAACTCATTTGATCATTGGATTTGTTCATGCCACTGTTTTATCGTTTATTAGTATACTTATGAAACTGCACCGTAATAAATGTATCACTGTTATCTATCTAGTCGTTAGATGCTTGTTTAGAATGTGCCAGTTATCTAAGTAACATTGCCCTGTTTAGTGTTTAGAATAAAGTTTTAATTCTTTGAACTCAGAATTTATTGACGAATCCCACGTGATATCTTGGAAGTCCATTCTGTCCTCGTCTGGGGGTATGTTTTCTTTTCGTAAGTTAACGTATTGGTTACACGTTTAATAATTTCATAAAAATAACCGCATTTTAAACATGCCGCAACGCAATTCAAGCGCCACTTAGGGGATAGTCTAAGCACAATAATTAAATGAATAAATAAATCGACGTATAAAAATATGAAGTGCAATTGAAATGTTAACACTCTAGTTTTAACCACGAAAATGTAATTCTGTGCTAATATATCTCTCTGCATGCTTTTTTTATGCTCCAGTTTCAACACTGCCTTTGTCCCCTCCCCCACCGCCCCCAAACCCCTTCGCGAGGCTTGTGTAAGTTAAAATCCCATGTCCAGTTCAGTGTATGTTTTAAATGTATTAATCCTTGAAACTTTGCATATATAAAAGCATTTGCAGAATTGAATGGTTGGCCTAGTTGTTCACGCACATTCATCAAGAACCAAGAACGTTCCCTTACTAGTTCACAGATCCCACTGTAATGAAAATTTTGGCGTGGAGAATGTATTTTATTTATTTACTAAGGGCGCTCCGGTTTTTTCCTCAATATTTATTTCATATTCATTCCTAGCCCATCTTAAACTCCCCATCAAAAATTATAATAATGAGAAGAATTTTAATTTCCTTGTGTGAAACGAATACAAACAATTTATTTGTGTAAATGTGTGTATTGTGAATGTTCATGTTAAATGAAATCCACCGACGTTTGCTTGGAATAGTACTTGAGAAGAAACGAGCTCTGTGAAGTGTACTCGGTGGGCATCGAACTCACAACCTCCCGAACAGGAGGGAGGCATACTGTGGCATGTTATCAAACACATTTCGTATTTGATAACACCAAATGTGTTTGGTGTTAACAGCCTCACTCAATGCTGCTGTAGCATTCTTTCATACGCACAAAACACATATACATGTGTTTATTTACAATTTGTATATATGTGTGTATATACACTGTATATATAATTCACAGCACCCGTTCACCCCTTTTTCTCGGAAACAACACGACACCGGGGTTTCGCGAAAACATTGTGATAACTATACCCTTTATGAATGATCGATTAGTAGTAATTCAATTCCCCCGAACATATCTTGGGTAGGGATACGGGGGGTGAGGGTGAGCTTCGAAATTTCAAATGGAAACATGGGTCGTATCCGGCATCGTTGGATATATCGTCGAAACTAAACAACATTTACAGCGACAGTAGGTTTCTGGCGTGCGTAGAATGAAACGGAACGAAAAATATTTTTATTTTTACGACAATTAAATGGAAATCAACGAAACATGTTTTTCTGGCGTGTATGCCTAGTGCACGTAAAATCAAAAGGACGTCGGGTGTACTTTAAATACCGTTATGGTGTGAGAGAAATACTGTGAAATGGGAACTTAAGTGTTCGAAATGTCGACTAGCCTGTATCAGACACGACTCTGCTCTCCTTACGTTCGCGGTTGCTCGGCGGACCTCAGCACAGTTGAGAAATCCACATGCTGCTCTGATTTCGTCTTTCATGNCTTTAAATACCGTTATGGTGTGAGAGAAATACTGTGAAATGGGAACTTAAGTGTTCGAAATGTCGACTAGCCTGTATCAGACACGACTCTGCTCACCTTACGTTCGCGGTTGCTCGGCGGACCTCAGCACAGTTGAGAAATCCACATGCTGCTCTGATTTCGTCTTTCATGTCTTCCCTCGTTGTTGGACGCACGCAGTAGACGATGTATTTAATCTCCCCTCCCCCCAACTCAAAATAATATGTCATTTNTGTCTTCCCTCGTTGTTGGACGCACGCAGTAGACGATGTATTTAATCTCCCCTCCCCCCAACTCAAAATAATATGTCATTTGGGGACAAATCTGGAGAAGGTGGTGGCCAAGCTACAGGACCCATTCGTCCGACCCACCGCCTGGGGAATAACTCGTCAGCAACTAGCCGAGCTCTGCGGGAAAAGTAAGCAGGACAGCCATCCTGTTGAAGCCACAGTATTAATGTCGGAGCGAGAGGGACATCTTCGATCAGCAGATCAAAGTATTCTCTAGAAAGTCTGCATACGATGCACCATTCAAGTGCCCTTCGTACACGCACGATACGTAGCCGTTCAAATGAGTGTAAACAGGATGTACCGGGAATAAATAAATTAAACGGTGATTTCAAGCAGCTATGTTTGTCTTTAATCCTTGCTGGACATTTCGGCATCTATACCCCATCTGGTGTCACCTTTAAAACGTACTCGTCGTACACTTTCAACTGCACACATCACATTTCCTGTGTTGAATCATATCACTTTCGGGAGATAAACAATAGTTGCACATTACTTCCGAATCAACCCGACGTCCTTTTGATTGTACGTAAACTAGGCATGCACGCCAGAAAATCAATATGTTTCGTTGATTTCCATTTGATTGTAGTAAGAATAAAAATATTTTTCGTTCTTTTTAATTTTGCGTAAACTAGGCACGTCACAAACATAATGTTTACATGATTTATTTATTGTGCGTAAACTATACACGTCAGAAAACAACTGCCGCAGTAAATGTTTCGTTTTCGACGATCTATCCAACAATACCATATACGACCGCTGTTCCCATTTTCAACCTCAAAGCTCACCCCCCGTACCCCTACAACCGGTATGTTCGCGGTAATTTAATTGCTACCAATCGATGGTTCATATACGGTATAGTTATCACAATGTTTTCGCGACCTCCCGGTGTCACGGAATCTCCCTTTTTCCCCCGCCCTTTCATTCCGGCGTTGCTCCATACTCACCTCAATCAACCATCTGCTGTCATGACCTCACTGTTAAGAACCGCCCAAATCTCTTCATTCACTCACTCACTTAAGTAACCCATTTTCTTCGTTATTTGTGATCATTATTATATTCTCACGCGCATCTGATCACATTTTTCCCCTCTCCAGTTCGTACACGTTCAACAACTCTCTTGTGCCTAGGAGATTATTCCTGTGCCCGCTCTTTTATGTATGTAAAATAAACAAACACGATTAAGTTCACGAAGGTGGGCGCAGTTTGGAAACTAAGCTCCCGCGTTAATGAATATTCTACCAGGCATCTACCCCGATTCGAAGAGAGAGAGAGAGATAGAGAGAGAATGAAGAGAGAGAGAGAAAGCGAGAAAGAAGAGAGAGAGAGACATAGACAAAGAGATAGAGATATTCTGTGTCGAGGGGTTAGCTGGAGTGTGTAGAAGTTATCTTAATTTTTGGAGAGGGGTTTGGGGGAGGATGGTTTCGGTATCGCTGTTGGCGAGTCCCGGGCTTCGTCATCAACAATCCGACCGCCCCGTATCATGGGATTCCCTCCTTCCCCCTCATAACCTCCTCATATTCCCTCCTCTATACACCCTTGCGCCACCTCTTCACCGAAACAAAAAATAATCTCCCCTTTCATCACCCCCTCAAACTCGCATGCATACCCTTAGCAACATCGCCCAGATAACGGCGCTCTATTCACATGAATTTTCATGCGTGCGTTTGTTCCCCATTTCGTCCTTTTGTATTTTCATTTTGCGCCGCATTTCTACGTCATTTGCTTTTCATTGCTGCCAGTGCTCTCCTTTTGTTCTGCATACCTGCGCGGGCGTAAAATTTTTTTTCGGACGCGGCTATCTCTACTTTTATTGTATTTATATGCTCCCTTCCCGTCCCACCACGGTTGGATTTCGTTCTTTCTGTCATGCGGAAATAAATCCATGTTGCAGTTGGTAGAAAAACCAAATTGTTGCGCGGCCGCGGTGGTGTGGTGGTTAGACTGTTCGTCTCCCACCTAAGCGAACCAGGTTCGATTCCCGGCAGGGTCGCTACTGGATTTTTGCATGTGGGAATCGTGCCGGACGAAGCCGCTGATTGGCGTGTTTTCTCGGGGATCTCCCGTTTCACCGCCCTTACGTTCCGGCGCCGCTTAATTCTCACCTCACTTCGCCCTCATCGGCTCTCAAGACCTCGATGTTAAGAGCCTCCCAAATCCCTCTACTCCTCTCCAAATTTTTGGGCTTGGAGTCCTGAGTTTAAACCCTAGTGAGGACTAGATGTGTGTGCCTATTTCATATTCAAGCTACTTTTAGTTTAAGTTAATTATTTATGTGCTTCCTCCAGTTCGCCTGCTTACCAGTCAGAGAAGCATTAGCAAAAATTATTATCGCGAAATTGCATGATTATATTTCTTGCTATCAGCGACGATTATCGCCAGAGAGGGAAAAATCATACGAATTCATTCGAGGAAGAGCTAGAGTTGAAACGCACGTACGCACAAATAACTTTTGAAATCATATCACCGGTTTTTGGACATCTATTGAAGGGCTTTGAGTGAACAACAAACCTGCAAGAAAAGAAGGGTTTAATCCGCTGTATTTGTGTCTGGGTTAAAACTAGTTACTGCGACAGCAACCAGGGAACAAATAGGGCTTAGGCAAGAAGTTCACAATGGGAAAGTGGAGTCTAGTCTACAAATACCTAAACCGAAACCACGAAGTTTCCCTTCGCGTAATTATGATAATTACTGGTGAAAGGGGAAGTGAAGAGATTTGGTCGGCTCTTTAACATCGAGGTCTTGGGAGTCGATGAGGGTGAAGTGAGGTGAGTATGGAGCAGAGTTGGAATGTAAGGGCGGGGGAACCGGAGATCCCCGAGAAAACTCGCCGATCAGTGACATCGTCCGGCACGATTGCCACACATGCGTAAATCCGGGAGCGACCCCGCCAGGAATCGAACCCGGTTCGCCCATGTGGGAGGCGAGCAGTCTGACCACTATACCACCGCGGCCCCGTCGAATAAAGGGAAGTCGCTGACTTGGTGGGAGACATCGTTATTTTGCCGGGACAGGATTACCTAGTTTCATGAACAGCTGCTGGCAACCGATATATGACGGGACGTTATGCTGATGCAAGCGCAGATAAATACATAAAAAAAAAAAAAATGGTTTTGCTCTTTACAGCGACGCGTGAAATCGTAAATTAATGAGCGTGTGAAAGTGTCAAGCGACAGAGCCCGCGCGCGTCGGATATCTCCGACACGCCAC
>NQII01000680.1:550861-579341 GCA_002778355.1 Clitarchus hookeri | reverse complement strand
GATAATGAGATTTCCGCCCCCCCCCCTCACCGTCTACCATCCCTTCCAGGCCGCCCCTACCCACTCGCTTTCCCCGGACGTCTGCGGAGGTTTTCCCCACACGTCTTGCGACGCTTCTCCCGCGAGTCTCAGGGATATTCACATCGTCACCCTTTCCTTGCCTTCCTATTTCCGATTCGTTGCAACATATTCGCTGCTGTAGTTCATTCTCGGTTACTTCCGACTTTTCCGAAGCCTTGCTGAAGTTCCGCTACCAGGATATTCCTCCGCCTCATGGAAACGGAGCTTAACCGTGTCTAGAAAATTACGCCAAAGGGACAACGCACCGCGTTCGTGTGCACTGAGTGTAATAATATTTTCCATAAGAACTAGTTTTTACTAGGTATCACTAACTCACCTGTTTTCTCCCTGCCTTTACTCATATTAATTATAAACAAACTATTATAACTTTAAATACAAATATAATTTAAAGATCAATTGAACAAAGAAAGGCACTTTTATGTATTTATGTTAACACTAGTATAAGACGCTCGTGATAAGTAGCATGTTTAGGGTACAACCAAACACGTCACAAATGGGGTGATTTTTCAAATGTTTTATTCAAAAAGTGTGAAGAAACCGCTAATAGACTATAACTGGTATCTTATGAAACTATCAGGTTTTAACATCAATAGACTCGTTGACGTACCACACGCTGCTTAGAAAGTGGAATAATGATCGATGCTGTGAGTGGTCGTAAACTCGCACCACTACAGCCAACACTTTTTCTGTGGAGAACACCAATTGGCCGCTGATGGTACATCGACTTGTATAATTGGCTGCTGCTTGCGTGCACCAGATAAATCTTACCGTGGACCCCGTTATGTATGTTGGCCGTTTGCCATCGGTTTTTAAGGCACTTCCAGCAGGCATTATTAATAACCAAAACATTTTTTTTATTGTGGTCTCTGGCGTTAAATTATGAGACCTATAAAATATGCACGTTTGACATACGGATAGTACAAAAAAAAAACAAATTTCACAGGCCACCTCAGTAAGTTTTGTATTTTCTTTTTAGACATTTCCATACTTTCCATAATTTACTGCCAAAATTAAGGTGGCCACCTGGGTAGGCCGCCGCCTGGGTAGGCCGCCGGATGGCATGCAGAGCTCCAGCAGAACACATTTTATTAAAAAAAACCGCCTAACGTGTCTGAGTGAGGTCTGCTTACGAATAGCATTTAAGAAACGTTACGCGTCTGTAGCCTATATGTTTTTTAGTTCCTCCATTTCTCTCTGAAGCATGTTTTTGTGATAGTGAAAATGGCTCAAACGGGTGTTTTCACGGTAATTTTTAGTTATGAACATTCCGGTACAAAATGTTAAAACAGGAATAGGGACGTGCATCAAACCTTTATTTTTATTATGACTTCATAAAATGGTAGGGTCTCCACTGAAAGTCTCATAGAGGCGCGTTATCGACGTCAAGACGGCACGCCAGTTCAGTGCTTTGCGCGTAGAGGCGATGAGAGAGTTGATGTGCATGTCTCGGTCGCCCCTAGCGCTCAAATGGTGTTTCTAATGTGCGTGACGTCTTGAAAGCCCTTAACAGATCTCGTCTGAGGTATGTTTTATTTTCGTAGAAAAGCGTATTGGGCGCACGTGTAATAGTTTCTAGGGAAAACTTGTATTTCCAACACACTGCAGCGCAGTTCGAGGACCAGGTAGGCGGGCCCCTAAATCGTGTGTTTTACCTTTAGGTACACTTAATAAAGTCGTCAAGGTCAATTTGCGGCCATGGCTGCGTAATACTTTTCTGCCTGGTTGCATACATCCTCGAACGACTTTCTCTCCTCTAATGAGACGCATTTCGGTTCCGGCCCTACCTCAGACGTACACTTTAAATACCATATTAGGACACGTTAGGGAAAAAAAATCAGGATGCGGATGTGTCGGGGACACGTTGGTAGGTTTCTTACATGAATAAGTCTGCGTTAGCAGTTAAATTTTTTTGGGACACGGGAATGAAACGGATGTAACGAAACGGATACTTGACATTTGTTGCCTAAATCAACAGATCTGGAAAATATGTTTCGTTTAGCACTATAATCAGCGCGCTGGCACGCCGGAGTCGCCAGGTAAACCACCCGGAAATTTTCTCCCACGTCATTGGCTCGAGTTGCCGCGGATCCCCACCTACGTCCCAACTCAATGGCATGCCCGCACCGTAGTGCTATGCCCGATCGAACAAGACCACGTGCATTGAAATCGTGTCACTAGTCACGGAGTTACAGGATCACCCTGCAAGCGTGACACCGTCGTTTCCGGGGGCAGCGGTGGTGTAGTGGTCAGACTACTAGCTTCTCACCTATGGCAACAGGGATCGATTCCCGGTGGGGTTGCTCCCAGATTGTAGTACGAGGGAATCGTGCCGGACGATGCCGCTGGTCGTCGGATTTTCTCGGGGATCTTCAATTTCCCTCACCCTTTCATTCCGGCGTTGCTCCATACGCCGCTTCACTCTCATCGTCTCTTAAAAACCTTGATGTTAAGATCCGCCCAAATTTCTCAACTCAAATTCTACGTGTCAGTTTGCGTGTTCGCGTCGAAATCGCATACTCCACAAGTGACGCGCAAACCAGTCGGTGACTACATCAAGGTCACCAACTGAACCGCGTCGCTGGTTCTCTGTAGTCCCCAGTTGAGAGACAGCGGAGTGGCTGTGCGCTCCGGCCACGTCAGTCGTTAATAATTGATCGGTTCGGAAGTATTACCTGCACGGGAATGCAGTGGTTTTAGGAGGGGGAGGGGGGCCCCTTCAGTCGCCACGTCGGCGGATCCGCCCCTCTGTGGCGACGGCAATTACCGTTGACCACAGGCATGCAGGGGCTTTTGACGCTAGAGGGGTCTCCTTGGCGGCCGATGACCGCCGAGGGGTCGAAAAGTGGTTGAAGGGGGAGGGGGGATGTCTTTGACAGTAGTCGATTGTACCCCCTTTCAACCCCACCTCGCATCAACCACCTCTCTTGGTCAACCCCACTGTATTGCGCCCTGCGCGATCCCCACGCCTGATCCAACCTCTGCTGTGACGGGCCGTTAGGGCCTTCCATTACCGGGCACGGGTAATTCGATACCAAAAAATTTATTATTTTATAATTGCTACAAACATTGTTTAGCTTGTGCGCATTGTATGTGACGAGATTTTCATAGAATAAAAAAAAATTTACACTTCAGATTTTATGAATAATTTTATGTCATGCAATTTGTTTTGCTGCAGCCATAAAAATAAATATTAAATTGTACGAATGCAAATATTTACAACGTAAACTAATGCCATGGGCTACCGCTTGACATATATGTAAACACAAATAACAGTTCATGCATTTAAAAAAAAATGTTTAAAATATGCAACTTTTTTATATTTAACCACTTTTTTTTTTAATATATGGTCTGTTATTTGGTGATTGCTGATTTCATGTGTGTCACGTCGTAGCCCACAGCATTAGTTTACTTTGTAAATTTTTTCATTTATACAACTTAGTTAATATTTGTTTTTATGGTTGCAGCAAAACAGGAAAATTTTTGTATTTGACATCAAATTATTTAAAAAATATAAAATGTAATTTTTTTTCTATTTTAGTGAAATAGCATCACTTACAGCGTGTATAAGTTGATCATTGTTTTGTACAAATATAAAATTATTGTTATTTTTTGGTATCCGACATCTTTAAAGGCTTTTACCTCTCTCGTGGCGAGGAGGTCTGGCTGGTGATTGTTCGCTTTCAGTCCTAGGACAAGAAGTAGGTCAGTATTCATCCATTATTTATCTCTGTTCTCCTACTCACGTTTTAGTGCTAATCATTTTATGTGTTAGGGTTTTATATTAATGTTTCCACAATGGTTACCCTGGATTCTTCGTGTTATACACTGAAGAGAAAAAAAAAAAAAAAAACTGGCACACCTGCCTAAGAATGTGCAATATCGTGTGGGGCCCCCGCGAGCACACAGAAGTGCAAGACGACGTGGCATGGACTCGACTAATGTCTGAAGGTATGCAGGAGGCAATTCACACCATGAATAATGCAAGGCGGTCCACAGATTCATAGAAGTGTGAGGCGGTGGAGATATCTTCTGAACAGCACGTTGCAAGGCATCCCAGATATGCTCAATAATGTTCATGTCTGGTGATTTAGGTGGCCAATGGAAGTGTATAACGTAAGAAGAGTGTTGCTGGAGTCACTCGGTATCAACTCTCGACGTGTGGGGTGTCGCATTTTATCGCTACCTCGGAGATGCTATGTCCCATCTCTCGTGCGCCGACTATAACACCTGTTCAAACGCACTTAAATCTTGATAACCTGCCATTGTAGCAGCAGTAATCGATCTAGCTGCCGACCGCTTCGCGTTACTCTGATTGGTTCCATACCTCTGTTAGTTGAACACGCTTGCCTATACCAGTTTTTTTGGCTCTTGAGTGTACATTAATGCATATTTTAATGGATGACGAAGGTTATTCACGGTAAAATTAGCACTTTTGTAACAAGCATTCAAAAATAATCGCTTCTCATAACTCCATATACGTCACAGTAAACGCCGGCATGCAAGCTTCTGGTTCAGTTGACAACGTATTGATAAAATAATCCTCTTTTGACGTGGCGTTTAGTTGCGAGTGTATTATTTTATAAATAGCGGGTATATCTTAATTAGACCGACAAACTTCAACAGCAGGTTAATCGCAAAAAAAGATGGTGAAACCGTACGGCCTATAGTATAAAGTGAATCCTAAGGTCGGTACACATCTTTGAAGTTGAACCTGAAACACTAGTTTATTACAAATACTGAAGAAGTTATTTAAGACTGAACACTTAGTGTCTACATAATATGCAAAGTTTATTGTGAGATGCATATTAATATTCCAACTTTTAAATCCCAAGTTTTCTACAGTGTCATCGAGATTGAGTCGAAATATGGGTAGTAATCATGATTATTTCCATTAAATAATTTGATGACGGTGACAGAGAGGTGTTTTGTTGCTCGATAGTTGTTCCTTCACACACTATCTAGAAACACAGTGTTTCATCTTGAATGTTTTTCTGTAGACCATGTGTCGTAATGATATATGTTTCCGCCGTTTTTGTTTTCGTGCTTAACCTGCTTCTGAAGCTTGTCTGTCTAATTTTGATGTCGCTGTATAATCACTGAAGTTAGCATTTATCTTTTTTATAACCTGCAGAGACCGAAGTAGTATGTTAGTACAGTGGAACTTGGATAATTCGAACTTGGATAATTCGGAATTCGTGGTTAATTCGAAGTTTTTTCCTGGTCCCTTGAATTTCCTATGCTGGCAATTTAAAATTTTCGTGGATAATTCTAAGTTTTTTTTGGATAATTCGAAGTTTTTTATCCTCGGAAGTCATAAGAGTAGACAAATACCCTTTGAACTAGAANGTATTTGTTTTTATGGTTGCAGCAAAACAGGAAAATTTTTGTATTTGACATCAAATTATTTAAAAAATATAAAATGTTATTTTTTTTCTATTTTAGTGAAATAGCATCACTTACAGCGTGTATAAGTTGATCATTGTTTTGTACAAATATAAAATTATTGTTATTTTTTGGTATCCGACATCTTTAAAGGCTTTTACCTCTCTCGTGGCGAGGAGGTCTGGCTGGTGATTGTTCGCTTTCAGTCCTAGGACAAGAAGTAGGTCAGTATTCATCCATTATTTATCTCTGTTCTCCTACTCACGTTTTAGTGCTCATCATTTTATGTGTTAGGGTTTTATATTAATGTTTCCACAATGCTTACCCTGGATTCTTCGTGTTATACACTGAAGAGCAAAAAAAAAAAAAAAAAAACTGGCACACCTGCCTAAGAATGTGCAATATCGTGTGGGGCCCCCGCGAGCACACAGAAGTGCAAGACGACGTGGCATGGACTCGACTAATGTCTGAAGGTATGCAGGAGGCAATTCACACCATGAATCCTGCAGGGCAGTCCACAAATCCATAGGAGTGCGAGGCGGTGGAGATCTCTTCTGAACAGCACGTTGCAAGGCATCCCAGATATGCTCAATAATGTTCATGTCTGGTGATTTAGGTGGCCAATGGAAGTGTATAACGTAAGAAGAGTGTTGCTGGAGTCACTCGGTATCAACTCTCGACGTGTGGGGTGTCGCATTTTATCGCTACCTCGGAGATGCTATGTCCCATCTCTCGTGCGCCGACTATAACACCTGTTCAAACGCACTTAAATCNCTACCTCGGAGATGCTATGTCCCATCTCTCGTGCGCCGACTATAACACCTGTTCAAACGCACTTAAATCTTGATAATCTGCCATTGTAGCAGCAGTAATCGATCTAGCTGCCGACCGCTTCGCGTTACTCTGATTGGTTCCATACCTCTGTTAGTTGAACACGCATGCCTATACCAGTTTTTTTGGCTCTTGAGTGTACATTAATGTATATTTTAATGGATGGCGAAGGTTATTCATAGTAAAATGAGCACTTTTGTAACAAACATCCAAAAATAATCGCTTCTCATAACTCCATATACGTCACAGTAAACGCCGGCATGCAAGCTTCTGGTTCAGTTGGCAACGTATTGATAAAATAATCCTCTTTTGACGTGGCGTTTAGTTGCGAGTGTATTATTTTATAAATAGCGGGTATATCTTAATTAGACCGACAAACTTCAACAGCAGGTTAATCGCAAAAAAAGATGGTGAAACCGTACGGCCTATAGTATAAAGTGAATCCTAAGGTCGGTACACATCTTTGAAGTTGAACCTGAAACACTAGTTTATTACAAATACTGAAGAAGTTATTTAAGACTGAACACTTAGTGTCTACATAATATGCAAAGTTTATTGTGAGATGCATATTAATATTCCAACTTTTAAATCCCAAGTTTTCTACAGTGTCATCGAGATTGAGTCGAAATATGGGTAGTAATCATGATTATTTCCATTAAATAATTTGATGACGGTGACAGAGAGGTGTTTTGTTGCTCGATAGTTGTTCCTTCACACACTATCTAGAAACACAGTGTTTCATCTTGAATGTTTTTCTGTAGACCATGTGTCGTAATGATATATGTTTCCGCCGTTTTTGTTTTCGTGATTAACCTGCTTCTGAAGCTTGTCTGTCTAATTTTGATGTCGCTGTATAATCACTGAAGTTAGCATTTATCTTTTTTATAACCTGCAGAGACCGAATTAGTATGTTAGTACCATATTTACATTCCTAACAGTCCCACTGTTTTACTTGGATTATACACGAATAAAGCGACCAGGCCCATGAAAATTTTAATTTTACATGTGGGAGAAAGAGAGACAACGAGAAGGAAAAGTAAATCTTGCAGGGATTTAAAAGTGCGCAATTAACTGCGCACATCTGTTATATGCGTAGTAGAGCCGTTGGTGCTTGGACGTAGATTTTACATCTCGTTTTTCTTCTTTTGCGTCCAAAAGACTCATATATAATATTCCTGACGTGACTCGATTGTTAGCAGCTAGTGCAGCATTGTTTGGAGCTTGACGTAAACAAAGAATTCTGTTTTCACTCTTTCTGTGGTGCATACAGGATGTCTAAAAAATTGTATACAAATGGGAAATACCTAATAAAGAAAAAAATAATACAATGTTTATTAAAATAAGTATAATAATGGTTAAAGTAAGAAAACTGATGTATAGTCCCTTCTGAGAGTTATCACACATTTAAAATAAACGACCTTGATTTTCGAGACAACTGATAACACGAACCAGTGGATTCACAAACATTACAGACCATTTCATTTAGAATTGTGAGACACTGTCTGGCAGTTATCTCTTTCAACTCATCAAGTGTTACTGGTTTTGTGCAGTAAACCGGATCCTTAAGGTATCCCCATGACAAGAAGGCATGGACAAGAGCAAAGAAGGCATCGGCATGAGGTCAGGGGAATGCATAGAGATTTCAGTGTTACATAATCGCTCAATCGATGTGCTCAGTTGTGTTTTGCATCGAGATAGGCCTCGACATCATGGTGGTTGTGCAGAGGTACACCTTCTTGCATGAATAATATCTCTGCATCATCAAACATGTCTCCAATGCGTGGACCGACAGATTCCTGCAGCATGTTTAGGTAAACATCACCAGTGACCGTTCTGTCAAAAAAGAATGGTCCTGGATGACTCATGCTAATATCCCACGCCATATTGTCACACCTTGTAAGTTCAAATGGCATTCCACAGAAACATACGGATCGTGAGGAGTCCAGTTAGTGCAATGGCGTTGATTAACTGAGACATTAAAATTAAATATTGCGCCTATAAATCAAGAAAAACAATGTTAGTGACTTCTGAACACTCCTAGTGTTAGTAAACACATTATTTGGAACAATGACGGGAACAGCTAACTTTGTGATTAAAACTTTTATTAGTGCCGGTTTTGGCCAGTAGTGAGCATGATCAGCAGCGTAAGCTAGCAGATCTAGCCAGTTCGCCTCAGTGACTTTATAAGCCAAATGTATAGTTCTATGGAGCTCACGTGGAGTGATATTTCAACCGAAACATTAACCAGATACGAGTATATTTGTGCTGGTTTCTCACCGCGCGCACAACAGCGGCCGCAATTTCACTACACTACAGCTTGGTGTACATAAGCAAATACTTTCAACCACGTGTTAAAGAGAAACAGAAAATTCGTTGAACATATAGTTAAATTGTGTACACTTTTAAAACATAAAATGTGTTTTCATAGAAATAATGAAAAGTTTGGAGAGGAGGTGTTACATTAAGGGTTTGTACCTAGGGAAAATCTTGAAATGAGTGCTTCAAACTGCAAGCGTTTAGTCTTCTTTTATTAATTATTCTTATTCCTGGAAGGGTGGCAGACCCTCCATCTACTCTTCTAAGATACTCCATGGCTACTTTCTTGCTGATATCTCCATATAGGTGCGTGTACCTATCAAGGGACGGCACATGCCCTATTTCTGCTATCAGCAGCTGAGCCTGTGACAATAGTTTCTGTTATCTACCGAGGCTGCTGATGATTCACTGACGAGAGGTATTTGTGCATCGGGTTGCAAGCTACACTTCCTGCAGAGAACTTTTGTGTGCGGAAGGTAGTGCAGTCCCAGCAGTTGCAGACGAACAGTCATGGCGGTGGTAAACGATCATTCCAACCAGGAAACTACACCATCGCTGCTATCTGCCCGAGAATGCGATGGGCGTAAGGACGGGGGAGTGTTAAATTATTTTCACCTGAATTGAGTGTCCATGCTATAATTTTCATAAATTAATCTTCCTGTCATCGCAGAAAACGTCCGTTGCTAAGGGGCATGGCGACAAACTCGTGTCGGGCCTAGCACACATAATTTATTTCTTCTGCTGGCACTGCTGACGAGTGTTCAGCCACTGAGACCACTGACTATTGGCGTTCCTAAATGGTTTCATGCTGATCAGTAACCTCAGCGTTGTCTGTAGGAAAAGGAATGTAGCGCGAAGTATGCCGATGCTCTTCCAGCGGGGTCCATTTTCCCTCCTTTGCCCTTGGATGCTGCCCTACAGACGAGTCTCGCCCCGGCGGTCACGAACCGAATTTCTGCGCGGCGACATCTGACAGGAGGAATTCCGACGAGCCTGGAAGAAACGAGTTTTTGAGTGGGGAGACTCGGCGTGCACGTCCGAATTTCCCCACCTTCTCTGCCCCTCCAGGGAAAGGGGAGAGAAGGGGGCGGACGCGTATCGATTTCCGGTGACCCCGATTCACCCCTCAGCGAAGGCCGCTCGCTCGCGGCCACCCTCTCCACCCCCCCTCCTGATCTACTTCATCGATAAGTGGCGCTGTTGACTTAGGCACACATTAGTCCCGCGCGCTGTTTGGACGGCACGAATAATTCCGGCTGCCGGCGGCGGCGCAGGTAACATGCGATGGATTCGCCCCCGTGGTCGCTACACCATCGGCGTATCCCATACCCATCCCCCTCCCACTCACCCCACCAAAATCTGCTTACACACAATCCCTTCCCACCTCACGGGTACCAAACTGGTGCGAGCCATCACACCTCTTACCGCGCATGTTGACTCACCGCTGGGCAAACACTTCGCTTGAGGCGTAGGATCGCGTGCAACCTCACGGCTACTGGACAACATTTATACGACTCGTAAATAATATCCCTTTTTAGTCTACTTTCCGAAGGAAGGAAAGGATTATGAGACCACTTTCCTGCCTGTGTGTGTTGCCCCCTAAAAACCTGTTGAACGTGTGAACCTAATTTCACAAAATTCGGTATACGTATAGTACTTGGTAAGGACACCCGACCACGCCAGATGTTCCTTTTCTAAATAGGGCCATTTTAAATTTTTTTAGTGATATGTCATATCTAAAGAACCATTTAACAGATTTAAACCAAAATTTATATTTTGACAGTGCATAACGTTTGAATTCAATTAAGATATGTATATCGTTCTTAGTATTCCATTTTGGATGATAGCACTACTTGAAAAAATTAAGTCTTTATATTATATTTAGAAAAATATTTATCCGATTTCCACTAAATTTGGCACCTAAGTAACGGTACGGTAAACCACNCTTTATATTATATTTAGAAAAATATTTATCCGATTTCCACTAAATTTGGCACCTAAGTAACGGTACGGTAAACCACGTAAACATATGCGATCTAAATGGATAAGACACTTATTTTAAAAATGGCAGCCATACAAATATTTTAGGTTTATTTGCTGTACCTACTAGACCGTTCTGCCAATTTCTTCAAGCCTTTGTATGCTTAAAGTATCTATTACAAGCATCATATACACCAACACATTGCTCTTTTTGTTCACGATTTTGTAAGATAGTGCCACATTAAGAAATTAAGTTTTCAACTCATATCTCAAGAAATCTTATACCGATTCCTACCTAATTAGTAAAACAAATATTAGTACTATAGGCCATAAANCTTTATATTATATTTAGAAAAATATTTATCCGATTTCCACTAAATTTGGCACCTAAGTAACGGTACGGTAAACCACATAAACATATGCGATCTAAATGGATAAGACACTTATTTTAAAAATGGCAGCCATACAAATATTTTAGGTTTATTTGCTGTACCTACTAGACCGTTCTGCCAATTTCTTCAAGCCTTTGTATGCTTAAAGTATCTATTACAAGCATCATATACACCAACACATTGCTATTTTTGTTCACGATTTTGTAAGATAGTGCCACATTAAGAAATTAAGTTTTTAACTCATATCTCAAGAAATCTTATACCGATTCCTACCTAATTAGTAAAACAAATATTAGTACTATAGGCCATAAAAATTCGTGGCTTCAGAAATTTTTTTACAAAATGGCAGTCATATAACATTTTAGTTTACTATGCTAAGAAACCATGCAGGCAATTTCTACTTGACTTTGTATGCTGGCAGTATCCATGATAACCATACAATTTGTCTACACAAAGTCCCTTTTGTGTGCCATTTATTTTCAAGATAGCCGCTTTATAAACTTTTTAGCCTAGTAAACTGTATCTACGAAACGATGTATCAAATTTCAACTTAAATTTTTATACTGGCAGTATCTATGCAAGCATCAAATGAGCTTATTCATAAAATCTTTTCTCCGTCATACTAGAAGATAGTATTAGACTCAAAGTTAAGCTTTTTGTGTCCCATCTCGGGAAAAATTATATAGCTCCCACCAAATTCATGTTCATCAAAAATTATATTATTTAAGCGATTAGTCACTATTTTCAAAATAACAACCATGTAAATATTTTTGCTTGGTATGCCAAATGTCCCAAACAATTTCAACCGAACCTTATATACTGGTAGTATCTATAACAATCGTCAAATGTGCTGACACACAAACGTTTTGTCCGCCACATTTATGATGATTGTCTTATGAAAATATTGAGGTTTTATGGAATATCTCAGGAACCCATCAACCGATTTACAGCAAATTGTACACGCAATGGGTGCTGTGGTAGGACATGTAAACTGACATGTTTTAGGTGGGTCACTTTTTTTTAATTGCGTTAATATGCAGAACATGGATTAGAATGTTGTATCTATTAAACAATTAAAGAAATTCAACCAAATTTTGTATGCTGGCAGTATTCTTTAGGATCATCAATTATGCATACATAGATGATAGTTTGCCATCCTTTTTGTAAGATAGTGCCTGACAAATAAATGTAACAATTATGCCATATTTCCGGAACCAATCAACTAATTTCCACCAAATTTCGCACACCAGTAATGCTATAGAAGTCCACGTAAACGTATATGATTAAAGTGGGTCAGACACTGATTTTAAAAATGGAAACTACATAAATAATTCAGATAAGTTTGTCTTTTATAGAAAACAAGTTAACTGAACTCAACAAACTTTGTATGATGGCAATATATATTTGAAGCATCTTATGCGGAATTTATTTTTAAGTCTTTCGTACGGCATGGCCATATGATAAAATAAAGTTTTTATGCCGTACCTCGGGAACGAATAGACCAATTTCTGCCACATTATTCACACAAGTAGCGCTACGCTAGGCCATGTAAAATTGCATTGTTTCAGGGGAAATATTTCTCGAACAGCCGCAATAATATTGGGCAATGCTCCCGCCGTATTAAATACATTCACCCAGTCATGCAACAATTTTGTCTAATTGACTTTACAAATCCAGTGTTTCCCATGCAAACAATAGCATAAACAGTATCACATGGACTTGCTGCATGTAGAAAATTGGTATAATGTGATATTTTATGTCACTGTTGGTCGACTGTAGTTCTGTACAATAGTGTAGTAGCTGTGAACATTTCCACTGCCTGGTTTCGAGAGAAACATATTTCCATCTTCGGGGATTTGTGCTATCATTAATACACGCGAGTGTATTTATTGACCAACAGTGAACACATTTGCAAATGAAGACAGTTTAGTGGCAGTATTGACAAAAATGGTCTGCATGATCTAAAGCTTGCCTTAATTTAATACCAGCATTGACAAGTTTCAAAGATAAGATGTTTAAGGGTTTGCCCTGTTTTTATTATTTACAGGATTTTTTTTTCTGGGAAACCATTGGTGTTATTGTTTGTTCTATGACTATGTCAAGATTTACAATGTTGATTTTTTATTATTCTCATTCCCATTTCATCAAACAAAGACAGAAGAAAAAATTTCTTTGAACGCCTATGTAAGAAATTGTTAAGGCGTATAGTGGAATTATTTTACTCTTTAAACTGTTTAATTTCTGCAAGAGATTAAATTTTTTATTAGTGTGTTGCGATTTTGATATGTGACCATTCAGAAACTGTGGTATCCAATTTCTGATTTTCTGTAAATGGCACCACGTTTTATTTCTACAAGTTGAGCAGTTTTTGTTGAGAAATATATGTTTTGTTCTATCCATCGCCTTTAATTGTTCCCTGAAGTGTCCCTGCGATGCAAGTGTGACAGTTCGCGAACAGAAGCAGTCCCAATTAAAATGCCAGCAGGAATGAGAAATTCCTGGCACCATCTTCACGCTCTCCACTTTCTTTTTACTCTTGCATTTTTCCCGTCGTGAGAAATGCAGCTGGCGTTCTGCGACAGGCTTGACGTTACGGGTCTCGGTCAAGGATGCGCAGTGGAAGAAAATTAGAAAATTGCACGTGTCCCTGTTCAAGGAAAATATTCGAGAAGACCATTTTAACTCCTGCTTGGTAATTTTGTTTACATAACGTTTCCGTATTTAAAATAGCTTTTTTTAAAAAATCGTATTTCAATATTTTTGGGTTTTTAAAATTTTAAAACATCTCTAAAAATGCTTTTATTATTATCGAGGTTAGTATACAGCATGCATTATCCCAATTACGTAAAATACCTTTACTACACTGTTTTACTAGCAAAAAATAATAGAAATATAGAAGTTATTTTTACGCAGTCTAGAAAATATAACCCCTATTTTCTTACGCGTTCTTCAAAATTTGACGTAAGAAAATGTTTAATTATTCTGATAGGCTAAATAAAATGTAAACTTTGTTAACATCGTAAATAAACGTTTCCTCATATCTAATATCAGATCGATCTGCAGTGAAATCTGTGTTCCGCTTTTTCAAACGCTTGTTATTATTCTTTTTATGTATATGTGTCATATAGAAAACAAAAAAAAGTAACTACAAAAGTTTGGTATTTGGTTAATGCACAGTTATGTGTGTTCTGAATATTATATTTATAGCACCCGTGTGTAATTAAGACTTCAATATCCGTGGATGCAATATTTGTTAATTAAGTTACATGTGATACGCTCCTCTTGCGGCATGAAACTAAGTTGAAGAGGGTGTATTAAATTTAGAATAAAAAAAAAACTGATCTCACAAATATATTATTTGAAATTTTTAAATAGTTGTATAAGTTGACTTCAAGTCGCAATCTGTCATCGACGTACTATACTGGTGTGCATGTGGGAAACGTGTTAGACATTTCCTTCGGCCAGCGGGTTTTCTCGTGGTAGTCCCATTTCCGCGCCCTTGCATCCCGCCGCTGCTCCATGTGCACTTCACTTCGCCCTCGCCAAACCTCGATGTCAAGCGCCGATCAAAACTTCTCAAATGAACTATAGTCCATTCGCGGTTACTTCCTACTTTTCTTCTGAAGCACTGCTAAAGTTCTACTTTCAGGCTATTCTTCCGCCTCGTGCAAACAAAGCTTAACTAAAGCCTGTTTGCCACGAAGGAAGATTCGTTGGAAGATTCCATGCAATCCTGCATGGTCGCTTATATGGTTGTTTCTATGGTAGATTTGGCCACCTGCTGGCCGTTTTCATGGACGTTTTCGTAGTTGGTCGTGTGCAATTTTCGATGGAAGGTTTCCTACAAAGGTTGAAATTTTATCCAATTAGAGAGAGGGTGGCAGTATCGTTTGGTTTATTTCGCTTCGAGAATGAGCGTACGACTATTAAACACTAATAAACAGTAAATAAAAAAACACTAGAATATTTACTGGTTCTAAAACAGCACTGTGTGAAAGTGATGGTTGACATTCGTGTTTATTTAAAATAAAAGTTCAAGTTATATGAACAAAACGATTAGGTTCCGTGCATAAACGCATAATACTGAAGTCGTGAGTGAAGATTATTCCTGAACCACAGTTGCTGAAGAGATATCATAAAAAATGCTTTCGTGTTTACTTGTGCGGCAACGGGTATCGTTGAACAGGTTATTCAAAAGAACCCTCCATAAGTGCAGGATCGGGTAGCAGGTCTCGTGAGAGCTTCCGGCCGACCTTGTACGGAAAATTTTATCGTGGCATACAGACTTAAGCAACTAGAAAATTACACCAAAGGGGCGACGCACCGCATTCGTGTGCACTCACTACGGTGATCCGGGTTCGATACCCTGCGGGTTCACTCCCGGATTTTCGCATGTGGGAATCGTGCTGGACGATGCCGCTTGCCGGCGGGTTTTCTCGGGGTACTCCCGTTTCCCCCGCCCTTGCATTCCAGCGCCGCTCCATTCTAGGGTTTCATTTCTGTCATGCCCAGGGATGACGGTCACCTACGGGTCCCAGCTGGAAAGACCGTCACTCGGAGGGTGTTGCCTTGCCCTGGGTGCATTCCCCACACGCCATTTATTTTTTGTGCAAGAGAACTATTCCTTACTAGGCGTTACCTACGCACCTATTTTCTCTCTGCTTTTCTTCGTATTAATTATAAATTAAACATTACAATTTATAAATAAAATATGAGTAACATTTCAGTTAAACCAAAAATAAGATACTTTGATGTTAGCGGAAGTATACAACGCTTGTGATAGATGGCATATTTAGGAAACAACCAAACACGTGAAACATGGAGTGATTTTTCAAAGGTTTGATAGTCTTATCCATACGACATTATGTTAAAAAAAAAAATGCTCTGCAAAAGTTTACTACGCCGTATTTTCCGCAGGTGAACGAATTTAAAACAATGAAGTTGATAATGGTAATAAACGGTGCTTAAAAATTAGGGCAAATTAACTCGTGGACAGAAACGTAAAACAAAAAAACTCTAAATTTTTGTTATCCCATACTTAGAACCACACCTTTCAATTTTGGGAAGGAGGAACCATCTGTTTCAGCTAACACCATGGATTTATAACGGCCATTTTGTAATATAAGCATGTTATCAGTATTTCATCCTGTAAAGTACTTTTCAGGGTTTAGACATATAACAGACAGTAAAGAAGACTATTTATTTATTGACAATATCGCATTTTGCTGGCACACACTTGCATCATATAAAACTGTTCGCCAATATTTGTTTTGAAAATTATGCATGTACGGTGTGCACTTTGTTATATGGCGTATTTGATGGAACGTATCGTGTTGGCGTTGTTAAAGGTGCTTTACGTGGAAGACGCCATTGCTTGTTGAGTTGGCGAGCTTGTCTTGTCATAGGAACAGTAGGTGTGTAATCGAAAGGAGAGAGTTGGCCGAGCGCGAGGACGCACTAACAACTTCCGCTATCGCCCGAGTCTTCCAAGTAAACTACTGAACATTTTCCGCATCGTCGACTCGCCAAACAGGTCACCCGCCATTACTAATGAGCTTTCCTTCTTTCTTTTCCGCCCTCGCATCCTATTAACGCTGCCTGTCCCCGCCGTATTGTATTCTCGGGTTTTCTAGCTTGGCAATGTTTTTGAAAAGAAAACTCCGAAAGTACTCCTATTCCCAACTAGCTGTTGACCTCACACAGCAGGGCAGACATAACCAATGAACTACGAGCTCGTATTTACGTCACAATATTTATATTGCCAAATTTCGGCACAATTTATATTGTGACGTAATTATTAATTCGTAATTCAGTCGCTATGCCGGTATTGCTGTATAATACCAATATATAGTCGGGTATAGAGGTACTTTTGTAATACATATTTTTTTTTCTAAATATGAGAAAGCTAGAAAAATGAAAATGGGCTTTAACTAGCCCTGCTCTGGTAGCCCTTCTTTTCTGTCAACGCTACTCCTGCCCTAGGATTCATACGTATTACGTATGTATTCCTCTCTCGTGGAGCAATAGAAAGATTAATGCTGAAAAAAAGTTACATAGCGTGGTTCACTACTGCAAAAATGGCGGAAAACAAGGTTTTCAGAGCAGTCATTCTAAAAATACTTTTATTTAGTAATGATAGGGCTAACTTGGATTTGCATGTATTGTCTGAATAACGAAATAAATGCGTTGTTCAATGACAAAAAGTGACCTGTTATTTCTCCGTTATAATTACTTCACACTTCGATATTTTCCGCCGGATTGGTAATCAAAACACTTGTACAACGGTTTACAAAATTATTTACGATCACGCGAAAGAGTTAGAAAGTATAATTCATTTTCAGGGCATTTTGAATAACTTATTTTTCTTTTAAGTTTATTAATATTTTTATTTATGGACCAAGTTTTACAATAGGCAAAATACTTGAAGCTCCGTAGACAAAACATATCATACTGCTAAGTGAAAGAGTTAAAGTCGCAACAATTTTTATAGCATGTTAGATAATTTATTTTACTTTCGAGTAGCCCATGAGTTGCCTGATTGTAAAGTTAGCTTCATACTTAAAGTAGGCGAGGTACACTATACAAATATTTTTATATTACAAGAAAACTGTTAACAATACTCTCAGTTTGGCCTTTAGGGCTCATATAAATGACTTCCCGAAACCAAGTCGGACAATCCAACTTTACCTTCTTACACTTTAACGCGAAAACGGCCTATTCGTTGATGGAAACGTAATTCCTTATACAAACACGCCATTTTTACTAGAGTTGTGGTTTTACAACTCAAAGCAAGCGACTGGCCCTCACACCGCAACTTGACAACCGGTTGGACATTCTGATATTTCCAAATGTTTTAAATCTAAAAAAAAATATATAAGGTAATACATGCGGTTACTCTGTAGGTATTGATGTACACACGATTATGATTTTCAGTTTGCGGATTTTTTTGGTATAACAAAAAATATCAGGAAAAAATATAATCATTTTTGACAGCGCACAGTGGTATCACCAAAACTCCATGAATTTCCTGTTCGGTGCTATATAAACTATGGTCCAATGCCCAGAAAATCTTTAAGAGCTCACAAAAACTCGGCCGGCCACTCTAGATATATCTTAACCACTATTTATGGATTGTATTTTCAAACCACTTGAGTGTTTCATTCCTTAGTGTGCATATGCATAACTTCCTCAACTTTTTCTCAAGAACATAAATCTTTGATTTGAAAATAGAACGTAATATTAAAGGAAACGATTTTATAGTAACAATCACATCACTCATTCATTAAGATAATTGTAAAAGTTTGTGGGAAACAATCAGAAAGGACTCTGTTAGCTGAGTCTGGAATTTCCAGAGAAATTAAGTGAGTGCATACGTACATTAAGTTGTACATTTTTGGTGATGGGCGTTGTCTTAATGCAAAAAAAAAGCTCGTTTTTAAGACATCGAAGGAATACGTTACTTTTGTAGTGAAGTTACTTAACTGCTACTTATGCTACTACAGTTTTTGTTTGCACCAAAATATACTGTGTAGTACATCGGGGGGTGACGTCACACTGGGTGTTATTCTCCCAGTCCACTCTGCTGGCACCAGCGCATTACCAGACGGCACTGATTGTTTACACCACTCTTCTCAAAGTATTCGTAGCCATGTACGATAATGTGGTGAGGGAAATGCATCGAACATCGTTCGCGCCCAGCATCCTAGCTTGATGACGTGATGAACACTGATTTCGCAGCATGTGGTTCGGAGCCCATATGATAGGAGGTGGAACCCATGGAATAGGGGGTCCCATAGTTTTCAAACTTTCTGCGCACGTCAGTGCGACGTAGAACTCGGACGAGAGGTTCTGCCTCCTCCACAACGTACCAGCTCTTCAGATTGTCTCTTTCGGTCTCTGTATCCTGTGCAGAGAATACCGAACAAGATTCGAAATAACACACTGGACTCGAATTCGGGATGACCCGGGTTCGAGTTTTGGTCTAGCTATTTTGCTCTCGATTTTCAATGGTTTTCTGAAATCATCCCAGAAGAATCCATTCGCAATTCCCAATTCTCAACGACACATAGACGACATTATCACAGAGAGAGTATTCATGGTATCAAGTTTAGCCTGCTCAAATTCAAAGAAACCAACACCATTATCTACAAAAGACAGTATTTTTCGTTTTGACCATTTCTCAGGTTCATGAACAGCAGCACTAATGCCATTATTCAGTGATTCCAGTATCTTACTGAGCACTATATCGATACAAAAGTAGTTCTGTTATAAACACAAAATTAATTATTTGAACCGACTAAAATTACAGGCTTACCCGTGACTGATAGGATTAACAGGCACTTACCAACAATGAGTAACATGCACATTTTTTGCTGGCACTTGGTTTTCATTAATTTATGTGTTAGAAATGTATTTACAAAATATCACCATTTAAAAATTAGTTTTGAAAAAGTTATGATTGGATGAAAGTTTTACGTTTGAAACGCCCGCCAAAACGCGTCTTTCGCGCCTGCTCACTTCGTGACGTCACAAGTTAGATACAACCTCGGCCGCCGCGCGTTTACTTCAGCAGTGAGGCATATTTGGTTAAATAGAAATTGTTTGAAGTAATGAAAAGAGAAAATAAACAGTCAAGTATACCAAAATCATCGAAATGGTTTATTCTACCGCAGTGTACTAGTACTTCTCGCAAAAAACCTGATAAAATATTTGTTAGTTACAAAAAACGAAACAAACAGGAAGACGTGGTTTAACGCAGTTAGGCGAGACATTGAAGATGTTTAGCCAAAATCAGTTCTTTCTGTTTGCGAAGACCGTTTTGACGTACGTGATTTTATTTAAGGTGTTTATGTTTCCCCAATGTAGGCAGTTTTAACACTGAACGTCTTAATATCTACTATTTACATCTGACCTAACCTTCATTACGGTACTATGTTATTGTTTAATATGCACCACAACGCGTTTAGCAATTCGTATATTATGTAGACGTGAGCATAAAAAAATATGTTAACGTATTTCATATTAGTAAAGGCATGTAAATATGCTTACAAAACATTTAGCCAAACAATGTAAATTTTACATATTGTAAGTTTATACATTCCAAGTAAGGCCTAACATACAAAATTTGTATAGATATTTTTTTATTAATTTAATATTACTTCTAACGTTCGTTTCAAGAGCACAACTATCATATTAAGGCTATATTCACATTGAATGCCTAAATAATAAGATGTCACGATGTTAAGTCATGAAAATTTAACATTAAATTATTTGGGTGGGGCTCAAGAGTCCCTCTTGCAAAAAGTTGGGGTTATATTATACAGTATTTTTCAAACACAACAATTTCTAATAAATTTAAGTTGTTTTGATTTTTATCTAGTTATCTTTCATAAGCATAATAATTTAAGTTAAATAGAATTTTATTTTTACATTTAAAAAACTTAAATGCATGTTTTTAGAAATGTTTATTAAGGAAGATCTTACTTTCATATTTGCCCTTGTCTTTTTTTTATAAGTTACCTAGATGGACGTTACAAAAAATTGCGAGGCCCACAAAATTGACACTAATTAGCCTACGCGTTTTACGAAAGTAAGCTGTTTTACGTTTATAACCCTTTCCCTTAAACAAACCGAAAGAAAACAGCTTTTGAGAATAAAACAAATTCTTAAGCTTTTATTACGGATTTTCTTCGCTGTACTCAATCTCATCCCAGGCATTAAGTGTTTCTCAAACTACCATATCTATATTTTAAGCTTATGTGTACAGTTCTTACAGTTTAAAAATAATGTGCAAACACAGCGATCGTGATATCAGAATAATAAAAGGTATGTTAGGTACACAAAACATAAACAACAAGATAAGCAAATTATTTTTTAAGTACTTTTTTAGTTTCTAAACATTATATTTGAGGCCTCAATATAGTGATTATAAACGAGGTGGAACGCGGAAATACAGGTTTGCCGGCCGGCAGCGCGGCGTTCTGCCCGCAGCTGCTCGAGAAGTCGTGCGGTGTCGGGTAGTGACTAGCGTGCTAGCTATAGGTATACTGTCACCATACTGCTCGTTATCTGGCATTTATAAAGCGAAAAAAGTTTTTTTATGAATACTGAAACGTGGTTTAGAATCCGGAAATATTTGTAACCTTCTTTCTCAACACAACATTATGTTTCATTTCTAAATAATGTAGTCAATTTATCACAGACATCAAGCATGGCGCGCGACAACACAGTACGCTCACTGCAGTAGCCGTCATTACAATTGTGTTATTCTTGTGAATGTGATACCTATTCCATATTTTAATTTCTTGCTTTGAATCGTAGCAATCGCAAACATAAACACAGATGATAATAATAATAATAATACGCAAATCAATAAAACGTACAAACAAATAAGTTTTAACATGTGATGTAGGCCTACAGTCGCTTTGAAGATCACGACTGTGCGATATGAGACACGGTCTTACCTTTGTAATTTTACACCTTATTTCAAGTTACACAAAACAATGGGAATTTAAGTAATCAAGTAGCATATCGGTATCTACTACCGCCAGATTGTTCGACTGCGCTTTCACAAAGTTGCCTTTCATTTTAGTGCTGCGTGTTTGCAACGTGCCGGAGCCGGCCGCCGGCGTATGACTAGTGACGTCAAACCAATGAGAGAGCGTTCCGCATTCACGTGACAGCGGCCGCGAAAGTTACTGTTTTAATACTAAAATAACTTTGTCAAAACCGATTTTTATGCAAAAAAAAAAAAGGCGAATTTTTATTTTCATACGCATGTGTCCGTATCATTTTCAACAATATTGTCGAAATTTGCATGTTGCCCATTGCAATCTTAGTGGCTCACATTATAAATTATTCCTAATTCTATTTTCTGTGCTACGTAAAATAGTGCAGATTTTCTNCATGTTGCCCATTGCAATCTTAGTGGCTCACATTATAAATTATTCCTAATTCTATTTTCTGTGCTACGTAAAATAGTGCAGATTTTCTATAGTCACCAGCTTTATGATTTGTATTCGACAATGCCGGTGAGCAGTCGGTTGCTGCAGTTCTGATTGTCCTTGGTTCGTAGGGAAAGATCTACGTCGTGTACAATATATAGCATGATGAATGGGAAATGTCTGCGAACTCGTTCCAAATATAAAATCAAACTTCAAGCGTAACATACATTTGAGTTACTTTTGCAGTGCGACCGCAGTTAATTGCATACAGGTAAAACGACTTTGAGTCAGCAGCAAGCATGCAAAAAAAAAAAANTTTGCAGTGCGACCGCAGTTAATTGCATACAGGTAAAACGACTTTGAGTCAGCAGCAAGCATGCAAAAAAAAAAAACAAAACAGAATTTGACGTGAAACAGGTTACTAACCGGGATGGCAGCCAACAAATATGAAGACATGTCTTTGGCTTGANAAAACAGAATTTGACGTGAAACAGGTTACTAACCGGGATGGCAGCCAACAAATATGAAGACATGTCTTTGGCTTGACTTTACAGATGACGCTGGAATTTAACTCACAATTCCCGGAACACATCGTGAATTCGCTAAATTGCAGAAAAACTAGTCTCTTCAGTAATGTGGTGACTCACATAATTTTTCTTTGAAATACTGACTTTAATTATTATTTATGAAATACAGATGTACTAGCCTCTGATTCATCTACATCGCAAGATAATGTATCAGACTACGCCAAAGAGGTTTATTCCGTTAAGATAGTTTGTGGACTTTGATAATTTTTAAGTGTTTAATTTTCTATTGGAGGGAAACAGTAGTTTTCAATTATTTCGTTAACAAGTGAATTATCTCTGGATCAAGATACGCTTGTTTCCTTTGCATTTCCCTTTTAGAGTACAGACGAGTGAGATAATTGCTAACCAGACTTCGCAAACATCTTGCAGTTCACCCACTTGCATGCTTCCCAAGTTTGAATTCCAAAGTTGATTACGTACTTCCCGGTAAATATTGGCTATTCCACATTTTGCGTCCTTTTATCCGACTTTCCACTTTGAAGAAAATATTAGCACAGTTTTCTATACCCTGTGTTCAGGAAAACAGTCTTGAAATCAACGCCGCCACCATTTATTTTATTAAAGAAAAAATTTGTGAAATACTTATTAAATGACAAGACTGTATTATTTCTAATCAGCTGGTAATACAGTATGAAATACTTAATATTCCGTGCTTAAAATGTAATTTATTAGCAAGCGTAACTTCATATGGACGGTGATTTATAAGGAATTTGTGAATATAAAAGTAAGAATCTCCGGAATAACACTGAAGTAATTTCAAGAATGGAAAAATGTTTACCGATGAAAGCGTGTAGATGTCATTTTTGGCCTAGTGCTTTCAATTTTATAGATTAACAAGATGTTTTTCCTTCGCGTTGACGACGGTATAGCAAAAGTAACAGCTTCGGCATACGCAGAGCATAAACGGTTGATATCACGAGTTTTTTGGGCAAGCATTCCTATGAACTCTGAATTTCCCACGCAATAATTCTATCTCAAAGTGCTTACATGATAAATGGCGTTTTTATTTGTAGTTTCTGAAAAATGACTATCATCCGATAGCTATTTCTCGCAAGGAGCACGTTTGGAATGAAGGTTAGCATTATGAAGGCAGCTTTGCTTTTGAAATAGGGACGGATAGTTGGGTCCTGGCGTAACTCGTACTTATGGCTGAAGTGATTACCCGTGTTGGAGCCACTCAACATATGAACGCTGGGGATAATGATAACGTGTGCATCAAATGCTTCATCAGGATGAAACGGAAACACGCAGGGCACATTTCACAGTCGTAAGCCTGTGTTCTTTTTATTGGTTGCTGGCCTGGGGAGTTGAAAGTTTCACTCCAGGCCTGGCAACATTGATTGATTGAAAAAGGTTTTTTATTACAAAATGAACAGTAAATACAACAACACTGGANCTCCAGGCCTGGCAACATTGATTGATTGAAAAAGGTTTTTTATTACAAAATGAACAGTAAATACAACAACACTGGAGAGTGAAAAAAAAAATCCAGCATTCCAGGGTGAGTACACTCTTCCGCACAATCACGAAAATAAAGAAGGGCCAAAAGGAAAACTGAAACAGACGAAAACCAAATTAGTACAGCACAGGTGGGGGAAATAACCAAAACCCCAAACNCGCCAAAAGGAAAACTGAAACAGACGAAAACCAAATTAGTACAGCACAGGTGGGGGAAATAACCAAAACCCCAAACAAAGAAGAAAAGAAAATTTAAGTGTGCAAGAAATGGAAAATGACACTGATGTTGAAAAAGAAANCAAAACCCCAAACAAAGAAGAAAAGAAAATTTAAGTGTGCAAGAAATGGAAAATGACACTGATGTTGAAAAAGAAACAAAAACAAAAAATAACGCTCGAAAGGGGAGTGAAAAGAAAGGAAGGACAACAAAATATGTGTGTGCAATTGANAAACAAAAACAAAAAATAACGCTCGAAAGGGGAGTGAAAAGAAAGGAAGGACAACAAAATATGTGTGTGCAATTGAAGATTGCGGATATGAGGTCCCGCACAACCGTAGGTGTAGAATGATTGGAATAAAAACCAAGGCAATAATAACAAAACCACAAATAAAGGCACAGAAAATCTGGTATAATAATAATGAGGAGAAAAAAAACAAAGTATTGATGTAATCTGTGGGTATATGGCCCCACCCAACCATTGGTGTAATGTAGTATGTAAAGATAGAGAAGAACTACAATCCACAGTGAAAGCACACTGTGCAACCAAGGAATAACAGGAATTAGAAGGAACCAAGAAAATAAAACTGAAGTGAAGGACAAGTATTAAATTATATATTTAAAAAAAATGAGGCCGGGCAGAACGGAGTTTTCTACAGTCTGTTCATGACTGGAAGAAACTTTTGAAAATCAACCTTTGAAAAAACACCCTAGCCGTTAGCGACATGCATATAACATTACAAACAGCAGCGAGCGCGGATACAGTTATGCCGTTAGGTTGCCAGCACAAAGAGAGGAAATAGTTCCAAAGTTTTAACGAAATTGTTAATTTATCGCTTACAAATGGGTGCCGAAAAGAATTGTATCTTATTATGCCAATTATTAATGACGTGATNAATTGTTAATTTATCGCTTACAAATGGGTGCCGAAAAGAATTGTATCTTATTATGCCAATTATTAATGACGTGATGTTAACATATTTAGATTTCAACGGTTCTTGCATAGTCACATGATCATGCTCAAGGTTAAAGTAACGTGGCCATTTGTTTACTAACCTTCGTAGTCGTTGACACACGTGCCAGAGAATTTGTGCGATTATCTCGTTTAACCTATAATAATTCATTTATTTGTCTTGTTTTACTTATCCGCTCTTTATTATTTGGTTTTTAATAACGTATGATTTTAATTTGTGCTCACTTTCAGTTCTAATTTCTTTTGTTTTTATGTGTTTCGTGCACGTGTCTTTCCTTTGCCACTCTATTCTAACGTTGCAGTATTTGCACATAAGAATTGTTTTCACATTGTCGAAGACGTAGAATCCTTCACTCGCAAACTCTGCCGTCCTGTCGAAAACCCTCACAACCATTTTTAAATAAAGTTTTACAATTGCGCGAAACATCCGACTCAACCACCACGCTATTTTAACGTCTGTAGCAATTTCGATCAATACTAATGATCTTTCCTTCGATGTACGCGAATTTATCGAAAGTCACTAACAATCGATTGTAAATAGTCAACAACTATCGATTCATCAAAATACTCGCATTTTGGGTTTATAGAATGAAATGTTTTTTCGCTGGCATCACATATTGTTTTGTGTGAAATTCTCAAGATTAAAAACTTTACGCTTGTGGAATATCCATAAATAATATATATATACATTACTTTTATAATAGGTACGTGCATGTACGAACACATCTACACGCAGTGAAATGTAAACATTGCCACGTGACTGCCACATGGCAATGTTTGTTTACTTTTGGCGGAAGGATACGAAATGGGCTCGAAAGTAAATCTTTATCAGGGCTTCAAGAAAGTCTCTTCCAGTCGTGAACCGACTATAGACGTGCAGCCCGGCCCGGGACAGGCAAGTGCGGGGATTGGCCGAGCTGCGGTCCAACCACGACCGGGAAGCCGGCAGTGACGGAATTCAGGAACGAAAGTACTGGATTGAAAAACCTACAATGGACAACAGAAGCACAGAAAACGGAACAATAATTAATAATAACATGAAGAAAACAAAAGAAACAAACCCGAATTAAGTGTAATACAAAAGCAATCCAATCGGAAGGTGCAAATCACGTAAAAACGAAAACTTACAAATACTAGCTTGGCTGTCAAGCTCTATCACACAGGAATAATACACAAGTACTAATAATCGCGTTCTTGAGCAACAACAAAATGCGTGGAAAACTTGAGTGGAGAGGCAACTTTACCATCCAGTCACGTGTAATAATACCAGGCACCTGCTGGAACAGTGTAAGAAAATTACTAATTGATAATCCACACATAAGCCTTACAAATGATTGTCAAAACAACCTCCCGAGCTCGTGTTTGCAAAAACACGCACACGAACTCTTAAATAACAAGTAATCCAAATGGCATGAAGAAACGTAAACAGCCATAACAGGAATGTAAATAGCATACTACATGCATCAATAACTACAACAACACGAACGTAATGACTGGTAACCAACAATGCGGCTAATTAACTGCGATTCAACAGCGAAAGTAGCTTTAATGTGGCAAGTGTTTGAATTGATGGACAACTTTCAGTACTTACTCATCTACAGACGGAGAAGTTGGCTTTGTTATTTTGCGACCATTTATGCTGTAAGTACATGTACGTTTGCATCACGTTTGTCGCACGACTACAGTGTATTGACACTCTATGGATGGCTCCAAGCCGATAGTAAACACTTCAAAGTGATGTGACCGAATCATATGCAGTGCAGCTGCCAACGAACAAATGAGTCTGACTCGCGTAAACACAGTTCTCCAATGTTTATCCTTTTGCCAAATAATAACGCAAAATCAGCACGTCTCCGCTCATCCCCTCCATATTGCACTGCGAGTATTGAAGCGTCGTGCAGTGTATGATTACGTTAATTTAAGTGATGGCTGTAATTTTTACTGGCTCTTAACTGAAATGTTGGTTCTCTGCTAATTAAATTTGCTTCCAAAGCCCTCCTCAGTTTTTTATTTTTTTCTACGATAGTTGAGCTCTTAAATGGATTCAGAACCCGTTCGGTTCTGAATCCATTTAAGAGCTCAACTATCGTAGTCGTGTGATATTTTGGCGTGTGTTGTAATAGTGCCGAGCGTGCTTCTCGCAAACAGCGAGCAACGCACTGTGTGTTCATGAACAGGTGATGAACGAGAGGCATTGAGTGTAATTATTTGGCGGTGAGGGCGAAGCGACGTGACTATGGAGCAGCGCCAGAATGCAAGGCTAGAGGAAACAGGAGAACCCAGAGAAAACCTGCCGACCAGCGGCATTGTCCGGCACGATTCCTGCATGCGAAAAATCCGGGAGCGATCCCGGCCGGGAATCGAACCCGGTTCGCCGTGGTGGGAGGCGAGTAGACTAACCACTACATCACCGCGGCCCTGAGCGTCACAGTAGATGTTGCAAGTCGGATTACCCATGAAGGGAGACTCTTGAAACACTGGTTGTTCCTTGCTGTGCACGGAACCAGCCGTGTGTGTCCTTCGTGTGCAGCATTTCCTCGATCGCGAACACTGGGGCTGGAGGGGTCAAGTACTCTTCCACCACGTTTAGAAACTAGCATTGCTCTCTATCTAACGGTAAACATTCTTATGTCGGTCATATAACACTGTGGGATTGTTATGATTATCATAGTACTAATATAACTATTATTACTTTATAACATTGTAAGTCCCCACGGCACACTAAAACCGGCTCCACAATACAGCGACCCGTTGCGATGCGATGCGTGCCGACGCGATGGGCGGCGACGAGCTATGCTTACTGTTTCACTATTGTGCGTCGATCTGTCGGCGACGCACGTCATCTGAGATGGCGCTGCTATCTATTTCAAAAGTGAAAGTTGCATTTTTAGATCTCACGAAAGTAACAAAAGACATGCGAAAAACGTTGACACTGTTATGTTTTTAAGTTGGTTAAATGTAAACAAGCAAGGCTGTATGAACGCGATGTGCAATGAAAACTACGCCTTAGCATACAGCGAGTACGAGAGACATTTAAGACGAAGATAAATTACTTTGGCGTTTTTAATATACGATTTTTACGACATTGCCCAAATGTATAGGAAGCCTTGTATTTTATTTTGTACATACATGCAGAAATAACAACAAAAAAAAAACCTAAAAATGTAGGCGTAGTTGCGTTTGTCGTCTTCAAACTGTAAACAAATAGTTGTTTTTATTATGCACGTAAACAAACACTTGTCCGTCGTCGGCTATCACCAACCGTCGCACAGTGGGGTCAAACACCATAATTATTGTAGGTAGGTGTGACGGGGTTGGGG
>NQII01000680.1:532779-550367 GCA_002778355.1 Clitarchus hookeri | reverse complement strand
ATGTACCGAAAATGTGAAAAAGGGACAAGTCTCTTGAATGTTGTTGTATATATCAGGGCATATAATGTTCCGCATTGTGACATTTATGATTATTTTACACAATATACTTGTTGTAACTGTAATCAAGCGCTGCTCATATCTGCTAATTTTGAAACATTAGCGGTTTAAAAAGTAGACAGCATATAAACATCGAATTGCCAAGTAGACCCAAAACATTCGTATGTATTTCTTTATTTGCAGAATCGCGTTGCAATGATGATGTTTTTATAACTAGAAGAGAACTTTATGATACTGTGAGGCAGTCTGAGCGTGTACAAATCAAGGAGCAAGTTATGGTTTTAAAAGACTTCGTCCGAATCAAGACAAAATACACAGACGACTGTATTCCGGCTCTCAACAAGCGAATTTCATATTTCGTATCCCATTTTAAGAACAGATGGCAGCAAGCTCGCAGGATAGAAGACATATTTTTGAGGAAGAACAAGGACTGTCTAGACACATAAGTAGGGTTTCCAAACAACGAAAGGGTTTTTACTAGAAAAAATATGGGTCGACCTACGAAGAGTTTCGATGAATCATGTCATAGGACAAAACTACTAAAAACAGAAATCTTGCGAGCCACATATTAAAGTGATGTGCTTTCATTTGCTGCTCAAATGAGCTTTCGCTCTTGTGCTGAAGTGGAAGCCTCAAAAACTGTAAAAGATATAGCAGCAACATCACCCACGCGAGCTTCGAAATATCAGGAAGCTTACAAAATATTCTGTAGTCCACCAGCAAAGCAGCTCACAGGAACAGAAGCGCTTGCCATGTGTATTGATGCTCAGCTCACCAGACGTCAATACAATATTACTCGACAGCATGATAGAAAGAGGTTCCCCGCCTATAAAAACATTCAGAAAGCTAAAAAACCTTCAAAAAGTGCGGCTGAAGTTAACCTGCAGGCATTTTTTGAACACACTGCCTCCCGTCTTCTGGAGGCTCAGAAGGACGTATTTCACAATGCAATTCAGAACAGTTTAAAACTAGCGCTGATTTGCAAGTGGGGATTCGACTGTTCTTCACAATTAGAATACAAGCAAACGTCAAGGTTTTAAAGTGACTCGAGTAGTACAGACTCGAACGTCCTCCTTTCTTCATTTGTGCCTTTACGTCTAATTGCGGACAACCCGGATGGACAAGGACCAACAGTTTTATGGCAAAATCCACAACCTTCGTCGACACGGTACTGTAAGCCCATCCGATTTCAGTTACAACGTGAAACAGTGGATCTTTCAAACATGGAACAGGATCACATCAAACGGAAAATACAACAATTACATCCGATTATTGGCGAGTTAGACGGCAAACAAATTGAAGTTATCTACAGCATGTTTTTACTATGATTGATGGAAAAGTGTGCAATGCCGTTACAGGAACTTCACCTAATCAGAGATGTTTCCTTTGTAATCTCACCTCTAAAGACTTCAACAACCTGGAAAAAGTGCTGCGCACGGAGATAGTCGATTCTTCAAGAATCAGCTTCGGCTTATCCGTGCCTCACGCACGCATTAGGTTCCTTGAGTGTTTGCTCTATCTTTTATATTAACTTGGGCTTGAGAAATGGCAAGCTCGGGGCATTGAGCAGAAAAATGTAGCCTCGAAGACAAATAAAAACATTCAAGACAGATTCATAAAATATATGGGATTACTAGTAGACAAGCCAAAACCAGGCTTCACCAACACAAGTAATAGGAATACGTCAAGGCATTTTTCTGAGAATCCGGCTTTATCGGCAAGCATCACTGGTGTTGACATTGACATAATCAGAAGATTTAGTACAATTTTCCACGTGATCTCTTGTGGCCACGAAATATATGTGAAAAAGTATCGCACTTATGCGTTGGAGACAGCCCAGCTATTTGTACAGAAATACCCATGTTACGCCATGCCTCCGACAATTCACAAAATCCTAATCCATGGTCCAGACATCATCCACCACGCTTTTGTTCCTATTGGTCAGCTAAGCGAGGATGCCCAAGAGGCTAGAAACAAGGAATTAAAAAAGTACAGAGAAGGTTTTTCCCGGAAGGTGTCTCGAACAAAAATAAATGAAGATATCCTCGACCTGCTGCTGATATCCTCGGACCCGCTTATTTCTTCACTGAGGCAGATGCTGAAGAAGAAAGCCTCGCAGTTGGTTAAGGAAGTACTGGACATGCTTCAGGAACCGAATGTCCGTTGTGATGTAAACTACAGCAGCGACGGCACTGACAGTGCGAAGGAGACTGAAGAGTCCCAATGATAGTTTTTTGTAATGACGGTACTCCCTAATCTGCTGTTTAATTTGATATCGTACTTTTTGTTATTATAGTAGCTTTACAAGAATCAAACACCACTTTCGTTACCATGTAAATCACAATTAAATTTTTTTTTTTTGATCATGCATGCTTGGCCCCACTGTGCGTCGCAGACAATTGCAACTCCAGAATTTCGTTCAACGCACTCGTTGTCGACGCACTGCGACAGACTGTTGCTTCATCCTGATTGGCTACAACTCACCGCATCGTATCTCTGTATTGTGGAACCAGCTCAACGCACGGGCTGACAACGGTGCGAGAACCGACAAGCACAGTTTCTTACTAACAACTCGAAACTTTTTTTTTAATCAGATAAACCCCATATTTTTAAGTTTTTCAAAATTAATATTCATGAAATTATTTGTATATTTTTTACCAGCAAAATAATGATGTATCCGATTTCAGTTCCACTAACTTAAACACAGACATTGTTACACATTCTCTAGTTCGCTTTCGTTTACCCTGATAGTACACTGTCGTCTACGTTATAATACAGTATATGCAGATACAGAGCCACTTAAACTGGGACATGTTAGAGCACAATCGGTGCAGGTGTCAAGGGCGTGTGAAAATAATTCCGATGCTAGTTACTGAAGAGTGAAAGGAAATTGAAGAGAAGGGAGAACCCAATTAAAACATGATTGGACAGAACGGAATAAAAATTATCGAGGATACGAATGTGGAACGAAGACACGAATACGAGGGTCTGTAACGGACAATACTAAAATATTGAAGACTCCACTATTTTGCCTGAAGCCGCCTGCGCTTGTTCATTCGCTGCTGTCCACAATTAGACCGTTTTTGGTCTTTGCTATACGAGATTCGCAAAGCGTCAGAAGATGCCCAAACACCTGGCGTTGTTCTCTGAAACTTTTTTTTATTTCATGCATTTGCCTTTTTAAGGTTTCAGCCGTGTGTTAACTTTTGCCACGAGTACGTGTGGCCAGCTGTCGAGTATGCTCTTTCCTTTCTTTATTATTACTAAGCTCATACGCACGCACAGGCCAGCGTTTGGTCCTGGTATGTTCAATGTACGTTCTGGGGACCGTGGTATAGGATTTAGCTGCCTTTCTTGCCGCTGTTCAGATGATAACCCTTAAAGACGACTTTACNCCTTTCTTGCCGCTGTTCAGATGATAACCCTTAAAGACGACTTTACAATTTCATTTGCTGCAACAAACTATTATTAGGTTTGGAATTACACTTTCCTATACCTCAGAATCAATTAAAGATGTATGCTGTGCTTGCTATTAGCTGCAGTAAATATTTACGAGGTGTAACGGCTTATACTACAAATGGTTTCTTTCACTTGTCAAGTATTCACTGCACGCAGTTCTCATATTTTCCATTAGTAAATCTGTTACCCCGATACTTGTGATTGGAAGTGTTAAAGGAGCGATAACGTTGGAAGACCCTACCACCCAGAATATTTATAATTAAAACCAGTGCATTGTTCATGTTAGCAAGATGAATAACGGCGAAATTACGGAGGGCATGTTGGCAAAATGGCGTAATGGAAATCGCCGTTATGCCGTAGGAACNAGATGAATAACGGCGAAATTACGGAGGGCATGTTGGCAAAATGGCGTAATGGAAATCGCCGTTATGCCGTAGGAACTTTATCATTACATTATTTTAATTATCAACGAATTTCCACTCCCACCTTTAATAGCGATTTTGTCAAAACTAGTAGCAGTATAATTATTCAAATTTCATTACGTGCTCCATTATTGTTTCAAAGTGATGCCTAACACATCCTTCATTACTATCGTCCTATTTATTATTAATTTATTATAGAGTTTTTATCTTGTGAAAATAAAATAATTTTCCGGCTGCTCAGTGGAGANGTCCTATTTATTATTAATTTATTATAGAGTTTTTATCTTGTGAAAATAAAATAATTTTCCGGCTGCTCAGTGGAGATACCACTGAGACATATGAAGAGAAAGTTTGCAGGAAAACATAAAAAGAAATGTGACGAGTTGTACTTGTGTCACGATGGCGTCATGCTGGCAAAATTCTTTTCGGCAGTATCGTGTAAACAAACAACTATCTACGTGCTGTTAAAGCTGCAAACATGAATACTAATAATCAGTAAAATTGTTATACATACCTTCAGATATCACGGTANCACGTGCTGTTAAAGCTGCAAACATGAATACTAATAATCAGTAAAATTGTTATACATACCTTCAGATATCACGGTAATTTTAGAGAGGAAATAATTTAATAATTCGGACCCCATTTTACCCCCAGTAGCAACCTATGTTGGCCCAACGTTGGAATTTTTTTTTGGCAAGGTTGGCTATACAAGATGAGTCGGGAGGAAAGAAAAATATTTTGGGAGACGATAGTATATGTCACCATAAAGAGAAAAGTTTATATGAACATGGCTGAAAACGGGAGTGTAAGCAACAAAGCCGGCAACAAGAGAAGAATTGATTGCTCGTATTGTTGACGTTGTTACTCAAATGAAACAAAAACAAGTCACACATAGGCAAGCGATACGCAACCTTAGGAGACGAGCGGTAAAATATCTTGAGGTTCACGGTTCGATTTTTGGGCATTTGCTGTGAACGTAAACACATTTATCATTCACCAAATTCAAAGAGCTGTATTTCAGAAACCACTGAAAATGAAAACTCTTTTCATCTAAACTTTTTTTTTTTGGTGACCTACACTATTGTCTCCCAAAATACTTCCCTTTCCTCTCGACTCATCCTGTATGTTGGACTGGAAAACACACATGAATGTAACGTTGGCTCAACGTAAAATTTCAGCAAAAATTTGCTAACAATAAAATGATAAAATATTATTTAGCACCCCACGCACAATGATGCCACGAAATCAGAAAATATCATAAAATATCGTAAGTGTACTTTTTTAATACTTTAATTGGTTGTTAACAAGTTGGTAAAAATATTGTTGGTAATATGTGCGTGTTTTCTTTTGGGCGAACGTTGGACAACCAACATTTTATGTAAAAGTTTAGAACAACAACATTGCAATTTTTTTCTTATTATTTTTTTTTCGTGTAATATGAATGTTCTTTATAACCAAAAATACTTCCCTTTAAAATATGTAATTTGGTTATATGCTGTGTCAGTATTGGAAACACAACAGTTAGTAATTGGTAGGCTTAGTAATTGTTCAGTTGGGCAAATATTGAGTAACCAACATTACGACATCAATGTTAATTACCATATTTCTAATGAAATGAAACAATAATTTGGTATTTTTGTGTAAAATATATGTTTTTAACAAATAAATCAGGTTTTATTTAAAATTAACGTCGTTGGTCATGTTTTGGTTACTTGCTGGAAAACATACTGTTGGCATTAGGTATGTACGTTTTTTTTGGAATAACATTGTGTAACCAAAATTGGGCCGGCAATAGTAATTACCAAATTTCTCATGAAATAAAGCAATTATGTTGTATTTTTGTGTAAATCTGTGTCTTACACACAAACCATGCTTTATTTAAAATTGACTTCGTTGCTCATGTGTTGGTTACTTGTTGGAAAACAAACTGTTGGCATCTGGAACGTAAACTTCTGTATGGTCAACATTGTGTAACCAATATTATGGTAATTGCCATATTTCTAATGAAATAACGCAATTTCGTATGATGAATTCAAAGCAACGTTTTTAACACACAAACCATGTCTTATTTGGAAGGTAAACCTTTGTTGGCCCAACATTGTACAACTAACATAAATTTACTATTAGATATGCAAATGAAGACTTTCCAAATGTAATTTATCCTTAAACTGTGTTTGTTCCTCATGTGTTGAGACAATATTGTGAACATAACAGTTGGTGATGGGTACTTTTTGTTATGTCGGGTCACAATATTGCATTGCAAAAATTATGCCAATATAGAACATTATTAATAAAGAATATATATTTAATTTTACTAGCTTAATGGTATAGGTTTTCTTTAGCATTAAATGGAAAATATACTATTGTAACTGGTAGGTTTTAATACAGTTTCAAGATAGTAAAAACTGACGTACAACGATTAGAAAATGTAACACAGTGTTTTGAGCTGCAGTACTATGGCATCTTCTTATTACTTTGCCTATTACATGAAGCCTTAATAGTGTAGTTGATAAAACAACGGTCTGATGACTTTAAGGGCCCGAGTTCGAGTCCAACCTCTACTAGGGACGCTTTGAGTTCATAATTTAAAGGAGAAAGTGGCTCACAGTAATAGGGTTATCCCAATTATTTTTCGTTTTTAGTTAGTGCGTAAAATATATTTGAAACACTGGTAACCAACGCTTGCATAATGTTTTATTGGTTGCCATTACGTGTGCAGTAACACATCTTGCCAGCACATTACCAACGTCTAAACATGTTAGTACATTTTTGGTTAGTAAATGACTGTCAATGCATTTCTGAAAAAAAAAAAAAAATTTTTTTGGAAGTGTGCATACAACTCTATAATTATGTAGGGCCAATGTTGTATTTCAGTTGACAACTAACATAAAAATNTTTTTGGAAGTGTGCATACAACTCTATAATTATGTAGGGCCAATGTTGTATTTCAGTTGACAACTAACATAAAAATCATGTTGAGGCCAACGTAGGCCTATGTGACATTCGGAGTTGGGCCAATGTAATATGCCAACGTTGGCCCAACGGTAAAGCTAAACGTTGGGCAAACGTTGGCCCAGCCAAATTTGCTACTAAGGACTAGCGTTGATAAGAACCTGAGCCACTGGTCGTTCCCAAGCCATGACCAAGCGGCTCTCCACTACTTTGCTATGTGATTCAGTCACGCTTTGTCCAGCATTCATTACAGTCTCAAGTTCCTTCAAGTTGCATCGTATAAACTGAGGTATATTGATTAAAACCAAGACTAATACACGCGTTTTCAGCCTACTTTTCGAAGGAAAGAAATGATTATGAGATCACTTTCCTGTCTGTGTGTGTATGTTTGTGTCTGTGTGTGCGTCTGTGAGTGAGTCCCCACACCCTTCACATTTTTTGTACGTGTGAACCGAATTTAACCAAACTCGGTACACATATGGTAATTAGTAAGGACACCAGACTTTTATAATTTTCGACCACGCCAAACACGGTTTTTTCAAAATGGCGGCAATTTTAAAATTTAGGGTAATATGTCATCTCGGAAACCATTCAACAGATTAAAACCAAATTTTGTATGCTGACAGCATTTATTACAATCATTATTCAAGCCAAACAACAACCACCTTTGTCCTCCATTTAGTAAGATAGTGCCACACGAATAAATATTTTTTTTGTGTCATATCTAGGGAACAAATTTAACCGATTCCTACCAAATATGGCAAACAAGTGGTACTGCGGTAGGTAATCTTAACTTACATGTTTTAGGTATGCCACGCACATATTTTTGAAATGGCGGCCATATAGTCATTTTAGTTTTACATGTTAAATCGTCGAAACCATGCAATTATTTCTAATGAAACTTTCTATGCTGGCTGTATATCCTACAACCATCAAATGTGTCCACGCAAAATCTCATTTGACCNATTTCTAATGAAACTTTCTATGCTGGCTGTATATCCTACAACCATCAAATGTGTCCACGCAAAATCTCATTTGACCGCCATTTTGTACTATAGAATCACATGAAAAATAAAAATTAAATATCTCCGAAAAAAAAAACAACAGATTTCTGCCAAATTTTCCGAACAAGTAGCACTATGACAGGCCATGTAAACTGATAAACTTTGAGAGGGCCAGACACACATATTTTCAAAATGGCGGTAATATAAACATTTAACTCAAATTTTTTCTCTACCAAACTGCAACATTTTTTTTAACTTAACTTTGTATGCTGACAGCATAAATAAAATCCACCAAAATTTTCTACGCAAAGCCTTATTTCTCTGCTATTTTGGAAGATATACTCACATGAAATGATACAGTTTTTATGCCGTATCTCGCGAAACAAGCAACAGATTTATTTTAAATTTGGCGAGGAAGTTGTACTAGGGTAGGCCATATTAATTTATACGCTGAAGAGCCAAAAAACTGGTACACCTGCCTAATATCGTGTAGGGCCCCCGCGAGCACGCAGAAGTGCCGGAAGACGACGTGGCATGGACTCGACTAATGTCTGAATGTATGCAGGAGACAATTCACACCATAAATCCTGCAGGGCAGTCCACAAATCCATAGGAGTGTGGGGCAGTGGATATCTCTTCTGAACAGCACTTTACAAGGCATCCCAGATATGCTCAATAATGTTCATGTCTGGTGAATTAGGTGGCCAATGGAAGTGTCTAAAGTCAGAAGAGTGTTCCTGGAGCCACTCGGTAGCAACTCTCGACGTGTNGTGGCATGGACTCGACTAATGCCTGGAGGTATGCAGGAGGCAATTCACACCATGAATCCTGCACGGCATTCCATACATCCATAGGAGTGCGAGGCAGTGGATATCTCTTCTGAACAGCACATTGAAAAGCATCCCAGATATGCTCAATAATGCCCATATCTGGTGATTTAGGTGGCCAATGGAAGTTTCTAAAGTCAGAAGAGTGTTTCTGGAGCCACTAGGTAGCAATTCTTGACATGTGGGGTGTCACATTGTCCTGCTGGAATTTTTCACGTCCGTCGGAATGCACAATAGACATGAATGGGTGCAGGTGATCGGACAGGGTACTTACGTATCTGTCACCTGTCAGAGTCATATCTAGACGTATCAGGGGTCTCATTTAACGCCAACTGCACACGCCCCATACCATGACAGAGCCTCTACCAGCTTGAACAGTCCCCTGTTGACATGTAGGGTCCATGGATTCATGAGGATGTCTCCATACCCGTACACGTCCATTCGCCCGATACAATTGGAAACGAGACTCGTCAGACCATGCAACGTGTTTCCAGTTATCAACACTCCAATGACAGTGTTGGCGGGCCCAGACGAGGCGTAAAGCGTTATGTCGTGCAGTCAACAACGGTACACGAGTGGGCCTTCGGCTCCGAAAGACCATATCAATGATAGTCCGTTGAATAGTTCGCACGCTGGCACTTGTTGATGCCCCACCATTGAAATCTGCGCCAATTTGACAAAAAGTTGCACGTCTGTCACGTTTAATGATTCTCGTCAGTTGTCGTTTGTCCCGTTCGTTCACGATCTTTTTCCGGACACAGTGATGTCGAAGATTTGATGTTTTACCAGAGTCCCGATATTCACGGTACACTCGTGAAATGGTCGTACGCGAAAATCCAAATTGTATCGCTACCTCGGAGATTCTATGTCCCATCTCTCGTGCGCCGACTATAACACCATGTTCAAACTCACTTAAATCTTGATAATCTGCCATTGTAGCTGCAGTAACAGATCTAGCAACTATGCCAGACGCTTGTTGTCTTATATAGCCGCTGCCGACCGCATCGCGTTACTCTGATTGGTTCTATACCTCTGTTATTTGCATACGCACNCACGTTACTCTGATTGGTTCTATACTTCTGTTATTTGCATACGCACGACTGTACCAGTTTATTTTGTCTCTCCAGTGTAGGTTTTAAGTGTGTAAGTTTCTAATTTTCTAAATGGCTCAGTGTGCTATATCTAAGAAACTATGTGATGGATTTAAATTTAACTTTTTATATGTTATCTATGGCAATCATGGAACGTGCTAAGACATAAACTTTTTATCGTCCCTTTATGAAGATCGTTATATGAACAATGAAGGTTTTATGGCACATCTCGAGGATCAATCAATGCATTCATACTGAAATCTCCCGCAAGTATTGCTACAGTAGGGCATGCAAATTTACATGTGTTATGCGCGGCAGGCATGTTTTAATGGGGTTTGTATAAATCGTTTAAATTAATTTATTATATCTATAAAACTGACGTGTGACGCCTTTTGGAATAGAAGCCTAGCTGACCTCCTTTACGACGTTTCCCCAGTTGACACATGTAACGAGGCAGGTGGCGTATCGCAGTTACACGTGTCCTGCTGCTTAGGCCTCCCTACCACCCTCCCACCCCCCTACGCCCTTGCAAGCCCATGAGATTTGTTGAGCGCGGAGGTTTCACGAGATAGAGAAACGCAGTTCGCCTAAATTCAGAAAACACGCACCACGAAGGAATAAGCTGACAAGCTTTGAAAGACCACCACCTCCTCCCCCCTTAGCTAACCACAGGACAATGTGGAAACGCACCGAGAAATAGCTGACAGAGCAAGCTAGGAGCAAAGTGCAACCCCCAACCTTCAGGAACCAGGGCACGTGTTTTGAAAGGCATTGTTCTGCTTTCTTCCACCTCACCCCCTCCCCCAATAATAGAGACACGTGCCAACACTTAAGGGGGGAGGCTGGCGACCATATAAACCCCTTTACGAGAGAAGTGGGAAACAGTTGATTATTGCCGAGCCGAGAGGTTAGTCAGGGACAGTTGATTATGACCGCCCAGAGACGTTAGTTCGAGGGATCAGTCAGTTCTAGAGTACCGCGCAGAGTTTGAGGAAGGAGTTGTGCACAGAGCGGCCGGGAGATCGGACTCCCGGCCACAACAGTACCTCAGTACAGCAGTACGTCAGTAGGCACGGTAGGACAGTTAATTAGTACCGCACAGAGAGGTCAGCCACGTCCATCAGTCGAAGTAACGAGCAGAAAGTGGCGCGGAAGTTCAGTACTGCCACCCCGGGATGCGCAGATAGTAAGTCGCGACATTAAGGGGTCAGCCAAATCGGGACGCGAGACGCGAAACGCAGGGCAGAGTCAGAGACAGTTACCAGAGTCATGCTGGACGAGTAGTTTGACCACGTCGGGACGCGAGTTAGCCAGCCAGTTACCACATAAGTCAGTCAGTTTCCAGCCAGTCAGTTGCAACGCACCGAGAAGGCGTAGTCGAGTGGTGAACTTCACCGAGAAGTGCCATGTCGAGCTAGTGGGATTGTCCAGTGCAACCCGGATCCGCGAAGGACGGGTGGGACCTACACACCCACGTGGGGTCCCTCGCCGGGACGTGGTGGGGTAGTAAACAGTCCGTTACTACCCTACGCCGAGAACGGGAGCGAGTGGTGAGCCCCAACGAGGGGTGCCAGCTCAAGAGGAAGCCAGCTGCGTACAACAAACCAACCACAGGGGGCCTCTACCAGGGCTATCCAGCTCACCAGACCCATCAACTGCCGGAACAACTACCACGCAACATGTGCAGATAAGTAACCCCGACGTCACTCAGGGACCTGTCCTGACACCTAATGCCCNCGTTGTAACCAGTCCTTCAGGCCTTGAACTCGCAGGGCGTTAATGTGTGAGAAAATCCTCGGCAGCAAGTATGTGTAAATTTCTGCAACAGTGCCAGGAATGTATAAGTAAAGTCCCGTTGAATAAACCTGTTCCAGACTATGAAGGCGTGATGAAGTCATTGTGTGATTTACCCTCAGACCCTGTAGTCTGTACCACTAAACATTAACAAAAGACGCTATGAGCGTTTTTAATATTTTAAAACATTTCAACAAATTTCAATCAAATTTTGTATGGTAACAGTATTAATTAGATGCATAATTTATGCATACAGAGATCCTCTTTTGCGGGATTTTTTGCAAAGTAGTGTCAGGTCAGTAAAATGAACATTTTGTCATATTTCCTTAAATATTTCAACTAATTTCCACAAAAATTTCACTCTGTAGGAAGCCATCTAAAGTTACATGATTTTAATGGCGTCAAACACTGATTTTCAAAATGGTTGTCATATAAATATTTTTATATGTTTGGCATATCTATTTAACCATTTATCCAAAATCAATCAAACTTTTTATTCTTACAGTATCTATTAGACGCATAGTATAAATAACGTTTATTTAGGCAGTTTTGTAAGATAGCAACGATTAAGAAAATAATGTTTTTATGTCTTATATCTGAGACTAATCAACTGATTTCCACAAAATTTTCCACACAAGTGGCGTTATGGTAGGCCATGTAAAGGTATGTGTTTTAGTGGCTCAGACACTTATTTTCAAAATGATGGCCGTGAAAATATTTCAGGTGAGTGGACTATATCATTCAAAACATTACACTGATTGCATCCGAAGTTGATNGTGATGGCCGTGAAAATATTTCAGGTGAGTGGACTATATCATTCAAAACATTACACTGATTGCATCCGAAGTTGATTCTTCGAATCCTACCTCCGTGATGCAATTAAATGAAATATAGCTTAATTTTACGGTGTTTTCAGAATTCGAATCCCGAGTAAGTCACACGTGTATTTTATTTGTCTTGGTATTGTTTCACATGTTTCTGGTTTCATCTCTAATGTTATTGCTGTCAATGAGACTTCAAAACCTACCTACAATCTTAGCTTTTAAGAAATTCGCTAAAATTTATTTGCTCCCATGTAGAGGAAAGTAGGCTCATTAGTTATCAGTAACTTCTTATTTAACTAGGCACGTCAACTGGGATAGAATTATACCAAGAAATACGTATTGTGCGTTAGAAACTATTCATGTAATTGGATGTGCGTTTGCCAAAAACACAACATGTAAATACCACCAATTTCGGTTTGTCAAAACAAAAATTAAGAACTATCCTAAAATCTACGATAGTCATTGCTTATGCGGACAACTTTACAAATATCAGCAACGGTGATAAAAACCACACACGAACACGCATTGCCGAACAAGATGCGTAAAGGAATTCCAAAAAAGAAATTTAATGTTCATGTTATTTTTAGTTGCATGAAAGAGTTTCATATCCATTTGTTGGAAAAATGCGTGGGACTAACATTTTCAATTTTGTGTGCCATTGCGTACGAAAATAGCATCGTTTTGTGCTAGTGAGTCAAGTGGAAAAAGGTTTTTTTTATATTAATAAATGCTGCGTGGAGTAGACCTACATATTAAACGACGCCCTTTGATGACTGAAATTCCGGCCAACTGGTCCGCGATTTAGCAGGGACAAATCAAAGAGGGAAAAATCACTGGTAATAATGTGTGTTTTATTGTCAAAGAGAAAAACAGCCGAAATTGCAGTTCGCTTAGAAAGTGGCAACAAAGGGGTCGGCATTCATAGACTAAAATTGTGATTCAGCGGAACATTCTTCCAGTCATTGGAAGTAAAACTGCGGCATAAGGTTGACACCGGCTGGTAACGATTTCAGACATTCAGTTATTTCACTGCAAAATATAACTCCAAACTAATGATTGTTTCTATTTTTGTTGAATTGCGGATCGGAAGCGTAAAAAAAAAGACAGTTTATTTTTAAGGGAAAAACGTGTCTGTGATCTTAGAATATCAGTCAGCGTTACAACATCTAAGATATTAAGAAGAATCCTTTGGATGGAAAGTGGAAATCATTGGTTGATTTTATTTATTGCTCTGCGATCGCTGCTTTGCATTGCTTACCTTGCCCCACCCTACTCGCGAGAGCGAAGGAATGCCAGGCGAGGGTAATATGAGAAGCGGGCGGTGATTTGTAAAGGGATGTCGCTGCGTGCCGCCGCGATAACCCAATCGCAACTCGAGCGCTCCTGGCCTTCCGCGTATTGGATTTATGTGGGTATCCAAAATAATGTTCTGATTCATTGCCCTTGCCCTTCTCAGCGTGACTCGAGGTGCGGGGAACTTTCCAGATCGAACCATTGAGACCATTAAAAATGCGACGGGCCTCTGAGCCGACAGTTGAGAGTTGAGAGTTTGGAGGATTTTAAGACCTTAGGCGACAAGTGTGCGAAGACAACGAGCCGGCAGCGTGTCGAGTGGTGGCAAGAGTAACCAGCAGGAGTGTGCGGACTGCGAACATCGGTGCATTGGAGGGTGAGACTAGCGGGCGGGACTACTGAACTGGATGCGTGAGCGACAGGCATTTGGAATTATGTCTATAGACAGACTGAACATTTATAAATAATGAGTAAGAATTAAATTACTACGACCAACATAGATATCTTGAGAAGGACTTTAATTAGAATTGAGATAGGCATTAAATATTGCTCTCACTGAGTATAACAAGAGTAATAGTGGAGATAGATAGTTTTACGTTGTAAATAATAGCTGTGTGAATAAATTTTAAATCTAATTTAGTTCTTTTATTTTTTTTCATTAAGACCTCCATTCCTCACGAAATCGAATACACCCCTCTGGCGTCTTGTAATACTATTTTAGTCCGATGTGTTGATTGGTAAAAGTAGCTAACCTCTATATAAGTGTTCGAAAATTTACTACACTACGTGGACCGAGAAAGCGCGATTGGTAATTTTTTTCTCCTAGCATCACTGTTAGCTTTCCTACTTTTGTTCAGGAAAGAGTAAAATACGCATTGCATTTTCCAAAGGAACGATGCTATCCATTCCGGAATTTGCATCCTGATATCGGGAGAATTTTTCATACTAGGTATGCAAGTTTAAACGTTTACGTTACAGTTTAGCAAGTTTTCTGAAAATTTCGCTTACAGTGAGGTCCTTATAATTGTGCACTTTTTTTGCCCCGACAATTTGCAGCATGGTTCCTTAATAGGTTGGACGCTATTGTGTCGGGATTCTGTGATTTATACTCCGTTTGTTCATGCCAACCTTACTTCTCCTTCCTTTACCTGAGGTGAAAATCCTTTTCTTAAGGCTCCTGCCTACCTGGAGCTTCTTTTCCGCGTTTGAGACCGAGAAGCGTGGGAGCGGTAAGGGCGTCACTGCCACGCGCATCAAGTGCCCCATCGCCGCTAAGCGCGAGGCTCCGAACAGTTGTGCAGTGTTTTAGTCGCACTGCGTGTACCCATGGGACTTTCAGCGGTAGCCCTATTATTTTATTAACGGAAAGACTGTAGGAAGGTTCAGTGCAGGGCCTTTGAGTAGTTTTGTATGGACCTGGCGCGTATATTTTGGGATACAGTGCTTTGAAAAAGCCGTATGTAGCCGTTTCGGAGTACTCTGAAATGGTGTTGATAATGTGCGTGCCGTATTGAAAGCACTCAACAGCCCTCGTCTTAAGTGCTTGTTCTTTTCGTTGATCAACACATTGGACGCACGCTTAATAGTTTAGTTGAAAAACGTTTATTTTTAACACACTGCGACGCAGTTCAAGCACCTGGTAGGCAGGAGCCTTAATAAGATGGCACGTAAATTTAAGTCGAGTCCGAAATCTAATCCCTACTGTATAAGTGTCGGGACTGAATGCGTCGACTATGGTCGCGTTTAGGACACTATGCAGATTTCCGTTTCCTCGAATAATTTTGTGCGAACATAAGAGAGTACGATTAAATTAATTATATTCCTCATAAAAAAAAGTCTAGGTTAATTTCTCTCTCTCGCCAGGTATGTTACGTAAGGCTTCGCGCGTGTTCGACAGCGGGGTCGTAAAATAAGAAACAGTTGAGTGGCTCAGAGGATGAGTAAAAGTGGTAGAATCGCCCACTGCCCGCATTGAGGAATCATCCCGACCTTGCCTCCAATGTTAAATATTTTGAACGCGCGCTGGCACAGTAGCACTAGTGTGCCTAACGCGCAGCTGACAGACAGATAAGAACATCCGGCCCAACTGATAAGAACATCCGGTACGGGCCCAACATCACGTGCAGGTCGTTGCACGCTATAGTGAATCCCTTTTCAAGGCCAGACCTGTTTTAGTTATTTGGTGCAGGGAAATGATAGGGTTCTGTGAAATTATTAAATTCAAATCTTTTAATGCATGTTATTATTTATTATGCAACGTAAACATACTGTACATGACCAAACATTCTTACATCACCATTAGTACCAACTAACCGGATGTTCTTATCAGTTGGGCCGGATGTTCTTATCTGTTTGTCAGCTGCGCGTTAGGCACACTAGTTCTACTGTGCCAGCGCGCGTTCAAAACATTTAACATTGGAGGCAAGGCTACCGCCGTGCGTCAGTCCAGCTTAGAGCGTGGTACGGTGCAGGTCGTTGCATTATATTGCTGTGCATCACTCTTTAGGGAGCCATGAGGCGGGCACGCTATTATAGAAGGAGGCGATACATCTCAAGACCTGTTGTTCGGAATATTGGATCATTCGATTGTGACATTATGAAAGATGATCAACATTTCGTGAAGCAAGTTACTACAGCTGAAGAGAGTTTTGTACTTTCAAGTTTCATGTACAGATTTGCTTTACAAGGAATGACTGCACACAATGGGTCTGGCATACTCGAAGTATGCTTTTACAGACATCCACACAATAGCACTGTATCAGGTGTCAACTTTTTGAGTCAACTAGATTCAAGAGATATTTTATGTTGGAAGACTTTCGCCATCAATGAACTCGTTGCTACATCTAATTCTGTTATTAGTATTGCATCTAACCCTTTATTGTATTCTCGTCGTAAGTTGCGATTTGAACTTGGCATTATTATCTAACATTGCAAATGTTGCATTTCATTATGAAAACGGTGACTTCAACGTAAAAACAACATGACGTTCTTTTTGTTTACCATGTACGGTAGTTTTTTAATCCCACGGAAACAACAAAAAAATTTGGCAGTTACATTTTCAAATCGACAAATGGGGTTACATTTCATACTTTTTAATTGGACGGGGTTGATATCCGCACCCAATTTCTAATGGTTTACACTTTGTCGTTTAATAATGCATTATCCAGGAACTCNGGGACGGGGTTGATATCCGCACCCAATTTCTAATGGTTTACACTTTGTCGTTTAATAATGCATTATCCAGGAACTCAAGACAGTATTATCTTTCATTCTGGCTATGTTACTAGCAAAAAAAATATCTGATTCAGCAACATAATCAAGGGTGGCTACACCCCTCCGAAACAGAATTAGGCTATAGGCCATGCATATTTACTACGCATTGTTTGATATTATACATAATTGTATATACATACTTAAATACACGAGTAAAATTTATTTAAATTTTTGTGTAACCCTTGCCCTTATGGTCGGTCTATATTCTCACATACTAAGCTACTCATAATCGTTTTTGCGTACTTTCCGAAACAATCATTCATATTATTATTTTCATTAGAAAAATAAATAGAGACGGGACCGCTTCTAATGTTGTCTGTCCACGCCACGCGATAGCTTTTAACTGGATTTGCTTCCGGCGCAGACAACCACAGAAAAATAAAAGAAAAACTGCGCCCGATGTACACAGTACATGGAAACCTAACAAGCTGCCCGTGATTTTATGTTCCCTCTTTGTGATAAATCACGGCCTCTCACGCTGTTGTGCGCCACGCATGGCTTTCGGAAAGCCCTAATTGATCGCGAGCGCGCTGTAGATTAGCCCTTCGCCCTCGTTGAGGGCAGCTCAATATTTTGCCTGGCCGTGGTT
>NQII01000680.1:479252-524603 GCA_002778355.1 Clitarchus hookeri | reverse complement strand
CACGGGACAATTACACTGCTGTCTATTTGTTGATCGTTCGAGCTAACCGAGGCATAACTCACTTAGACGATGTACCGCATGTAGCGAAACACAGATGGCCCATCGATAGCGTACAGCCGGAATACACCCGGCACCATTGAAGCACCTACTCTATAGTCTACCCACAGCTGGCTTACTAGTGGACAGCAGAGTGTGGGAAACACCAACGGCTTACCATCACTGGCCAGTTACGTGCTGCGATACTGCTGGAGTGCACTTTGTGGGCAGTTCGTGGCACATCTACTTCCAACCACCAGTCTAATAGCCATCGAAATTCCATCAACTTGCCATAGATGGCCCTCCAGATGTTTTGTCGCCGGTAGTTAACCATAACGGGGCCACTTGTGTAAGCCCTTCTGTTGGTTGTGCCAGCAGTGCCATCAGTAAAATAACAGTGGGCTGACTTTGTCTTGCCACGCGGGACGACATTACAATAGTTAGTAGGCAATATCACCGATACGGGGATGTGAGCTGAATGCCACAACCAGAACGGGCATCGTATGAAAAGGCAGTTAAGGCTACGCCCCTGTTCGTTAGACGACGTTACGCATATGCGCCTGACATCGAACTGGCGTATAGGCCTTTTAGATCGCACTGTGAGCAATCATGGGACTTTAATATTGGTGTCGGGGGTCGTGCTCGTTAAGGCGAGACACGTGGTGAGATGGTCGGGCAAGTAATTTCTCCATATCCATCCTGATATGACTCACAATACGAGCACAAAGACTGTATCATTTTGTTCGAAGTGGACTACAATAATACATTTCCGACGCCGCGGTGGCTGAGCGGTTAGACTGCTCGCCTTCCACCAAGACGGACCGAGTTCAATCCCCTGCCGGATCACTCCGGATTTTCGCAAGTGGGAATTGTGCCGGACGATGCTTCTGGTCCGCGGGTTATCTCGGGGATCTCCCGTTTCCCCCGCCCTTACATTCCGGCGCTGTTCCATTCTCACCCTCATCGGCTCTCAAGACCTTGTTGTGTAGAGCTGCCCAAATCTCTCAATTAAACTCAAAAACCCGACGTCATTGCACCTTCTGTGTATTACAGTCGTATCAGCTACGTTGTAATTCAAAAACTGTCATTAAGGAGCCCACCTACCAGGAGCCTCTTTACACGTTTGAGGCCGAGAAACCGGGAACGATAAGGACGAAACTGAAATGCGCATCAAGTGCGTGGTCACCGTTACACGCAGGACTCTGAACTGACGTGCAGTGTTCTCGTCGTGCTGCATGCACCTCAGGAACTTTCAGCGGTGTCGCTATAATTTTATTGAGGCCGCGGTAGTGTAGCGGCTAGAGCGCTCACCTCTCACCAAGTCTAACCGGGTTCGATTCCCGGCGGGATCGCTCCCGGATTTTCGCACGTGGGAATCGTGCCGGATGATGCTGCTGGTTGGCGGGTTTTCTCAGGGATCCCCCGATTACCCCGCCCCTGCATAAGGATGCTGCTCCATTTCTACCCCGTTTCACCCTCGTCGGTCTAAATACCTCTTCACTCCTCTGCAATCCTCTGGAGTATTTCTGCATGTAGAGCCAAACTGACGCAAATATCTCGAAATACAGCGATAAAAAAAATCTATGTTGTAATGCTTCGAAATTGTGGGGGTAATATTTGTAGTTCCTTGAAAATAATCTACGGGGGTTATCTGGAGTGTGATCATGACTTTGGGCACACGTTTAATAGTTCTGCAAAAATAATAGCTTTATTTCAAACACCCTGCAACGCAGTTCAAGCGCCAGGCAGACGGGTTCCATAATATCTGATAACCGTACACGCTTATACGCCTTCAAGGAAATGCTAGTCGTGAGTCATCTGTAGCCACCATGATTTATTTTCGCTGTCCACCATTCGCGCTATAAGGGCAGTAGCGGCAGAGTATACTGTTGCATTATTTTCTGGCTGTCACTCACTGGATTAGCGCGTTAACTGCTAAAATCACAAGTTGTTTAATTTATAACAGGATATTAAATCCATCTCATTTAAATAATCAATTATGAAATATTTTTTGTATTCATGAAATTAATTGTTTATATGCTGTAGTATTCTTGTATGGCTGTGATGAAAATGAGCGGAATTGTGAAACTGAATTAGTTTGTGTTTTGTTTGCAAGGGCAGAACATTTTTGACACGAGCGTGTCCGGAAGTGTAGTAGACTTCAAAGTGTTAAGAATATCGTAATGATTTTATGACTTAATTCATCTTCATATCTTAGTCACAAATTCTTGCGTGCTGATTTAACACCAACTTAAGGATAACGATCATGCGTTTTAATATTTATACACGGCGTGGTAATTCTACAGTACTTTACAAAGAGCAATAAAGGAAATATTGTATAATGTACACCTTACTGCTTCCTTCTTAAGTGTTCTTCAATAGCGTCGCAGACAACAAGAGTCAATTTCAGATCATGTTGTATGCAAATAAATAGGCTCGATGAAACTACTTGTTTTTTATTGTGTGGTATTTTTTTCTATTTTTCGAGTGAAGACTGGCATTTTGAGATAATCTTTTTAGTAAACGTGTGTATGTTTATGCGCACGTGGTTGTGGGAGAGGGAGGTAGATGGCGAGAGGGTGATAGAGGGGGAAGGGAGGAGGGAGTTTGAAAATATATGGACAATTCTTTTAAACTTTAAATTGCATTATTTGCAGTTACTCTGGCGTTGCATGTGAGAAAAGATTATCATATAAGAAGAGCTTCGTTTGCTTAAGTTTAAGTGGGGCAAATTCCACTGTTTTTCAAAATATTTGTAAGAAATGAAACCTTCCGTAGCTAAAAATAATGTTATTGTTGTGGATTTGTATGATTTTTTATTCAAGTGGCCTACACATTGAATTTTACTTCCATAATACGAATAATATCACGGATTTATGTGAAATAAGGAAAAAAATCATAGACTTTTAGTAATTTGACTTAAATTTAGCTACCGGTTACAGATAATGTCTAGTGTGTTGGAAACGTTACACTTCTCTTTTTGGCTTTCCGCTTTCCTTCGTTACTTTGAGCAAATCATTGCGAATGTATTTCTGCAGCTGTTTGATAAAGCCCAGTGGCCAAGGGGACTTGAGCCCCTCCATTGGAGGTTTATTTCACACTCGATAAGATAAGATTATTCATGAAACGTAGTCAATTGTTAATACTGCAGCATTAATAAATACACTTAACATAGTAACATTAAAATTAAAAAAAAAGTAATCGTCTACCCATTAAATACGAAGATTTGTGTGTAGCATTAAATCTTAATAAATATTGGTAAGCACGTTTCTTGAAAGTAATGTACATCAAATAGCCCCCTTCCTGATGAATATCTAGATCTGCTACTGATAAATCCTGCCGACAAAAGGCATAAGAGCGTTGCTTGAGAATGCCGATGACACCATCTTTATCTTGGTGTCCCGCTGACAGGCGATATTACGCTGACATCCCCTCCACCCTACTGAACATACATTTTCTTGTTTGTGCTGTCAAGTACCAGTAAATCTCCCAAAATCATTTGTTTTGTACCTTATCATACTCTGTTGCGATATCCCTTTCGTGGCAATCATTACTTAGCTAACCGTCTACGGCTTTCTTCATTATTTATTCTCAACTACTACCTCGACAAACAAAAATAAGTTCTAAAACTTGCATAATTGAAATGTGGTTGTATTTTATATCTCTCAAGAAACCTGTTTATAAATAAATTAAAATCCTACATAAACCAGTATATACAGATCTAGTATATAAAATGAATGGAACTTTGAAAAACAAAATCATAATGTACTTTTCCCTTATCTCTCTAATTAGCCCGAGAAAGCGAATGACCGCAAACATGAAGGACATAAACCGTGAGCAGCTGTTAAACTAAAGAACAAACTTTTATTAATAATTACAATTTGTAACTCAATCCTTTTATGAATCAGTAAAATAAAAATCACAATAAATATATTTTTACTAAGGCAGAACAATTTAATACACATTCTACCCAGTGTACTAACATCTACTTCAAAAACGTTACATGCTTCTGCAAATATAAATATTATTGACAAATCCTACAGTAAGTAAAAACACTCGAGAGAGGCCAACTCACTTTATTTGTGTGTTACATTCACTTGACAATTTCAGCGCAAGAAAGCGACACAGTACTCGTGATACCCAAAACATTATCGATGGATTAGAATAAATACTTAATATCTTACATTTTTGGTGGAAGTGACTTTGATAAATGTTGATAGGAAAATTGGTATCTCAAATTTCATAGCGCTCCAAGTAAATATAAGGGATGCACCTTTATTCCCTTAGAGCATGGTAAACCAAAATTATCAAAAAGTAATTTTTACCAAAATGTGAGATAAGGGGTTTTCATTCTATGCTACCATTATGTCGTTCAGAATATTTTTAAGCTTCTTTAATTTATCTAGTTCCTCGCAATACCGCGACTAGGATACAACAATATGCCGTCAGAAGCTATAGTGACCAGTTTGTTTTTTACCGATGACAAACAACGGCCGAAAACAGAATGAGAAGAATATTTAATCCAAACTCGTAATTACTAAGAAAAGTATGCAAGTTAATACATTCCCTCAGTGATAAGTTCTCGGCGTACTTAAAATATATGGAGGTATTAAGATCTGTAATATAGTCAAATTAAGTGGGGTTCAGCATACTTAAGAGTAGATAATCATCATGTATAATTTCCAGTCGGGATTGTACTGCTGTATGCAGCGAAATATCCTTGATAGTGAAGATAAACAAGCAGAACATAAGCACGCGAGAAGAAGAATCTGATAATTTAAAGGAACAGGCAAGTATTTACAAGTTGCGGAATGAAAATACGAGGGAGATATTGATTAATAAGTGAGCCCATTAAAAAAAGAACCGCGAATTAAAATCTATGGTAATTTGTTCATATTATGAGAATGGAGAATATAAGTTTAGAATGGAAAGTGAAGAGAAATGGCCAAGACGAAGACAAAGGGAGACTTAGTTGAAGGGAGTGAGGCGAAGTGTTGAGAAGAAAGGAGTTGACTGGGTAAAAGTTTAAAAGGCCTCTGAGAAATCTCGGATGGACATAAATAGAAGGAGGGTACGGAAAACATAAGACAAAATGAATACCACTTTATAAGTTAATGCAAAACTTCTGTGTAAATAGGAACATATCGGAAGAAAACTTGCGAACTAGTGTGGACTGTTAAGTCACACTATAATATTACTGTTTAGGAAAGTATAGAAGGCATAATAATAATTGTAACGATTTACAAATAATATAACCCGCGACTTCGATGGGCGGTAAAGCGGTAACAGCGATTATTGCATTTCGATTCAGATTACAAACTGCATGAAGCACGTAAATATAGGACAAGCTGGGAATGACCGCTCATGCCTGACGTAATTAAGGGGAGTGTTAACTCAACTGTTTGGTTTCGTATCTTCCCCTTTGGCCTGCTGACCCTTAATCTGGCTAATAACCCTGCGATCCATAAACGAAAACCGGGCTACAGGGCTTGTGTATGTATATGACTCTGTAATGTACTAACGTGTTGGTCGACTGTAAATAAAGCCTTTCATTGATTGGAGGGCCAAGCGTAATGCGGTTTCTATTTGATTAATACGATGACCCATTTCATTACATGAGTGTGTTCCGCTAGGCCAACTTCTCCTTCCGGAAATGATAGTTCTAAGAAACTGCAATAACAACTCTCGGGGTAGAATTTGAAATCCACCGTGTCGCCCAGTACATAAAATTATCTCCTTTGTGTAGTTTATTCGTATAGGTAGCAGTTTCTTGTGGTGTGCATATATAAACAAAGCCACCTCAAAATAAGAAAATGGGGCCCTGAGAAGTAAACTTTCAATTCAGATATAACCCAGACGAGACTTATTAATCACAATCATGCGTACCTCGAAGATCCTTGTGGAATACAGTGAGTGCAATGACCGGAATGGAAAGAAAAGGTCCGCTATAAAATTAAACGGGGTTATACAATTTGAATCGGCAAATAGCCACTATCCCTTTCGGACAATAAACTTATTGTGTATGCCACCGAAATATAAATCAAATAGTTTTCCAAATATATTCCAACATCGCACGAGTCATCGAAACCCATAATTTGTTTTTTTTTAAACTTAATTCATTTGTGCCGACGTCCCGTGGCGCAGTCGGTTGGTGTGCCACCGGTCTGCGGTGCGGGAGGCTCTGGGTTCGAATCCTAGGCAAGACTATTTTGTAAGTTAGTTTGTAAAGTATTCAGGCATGACACAGGGGGACGTTGGAAAGAGCACCAATCAACAATCATCAATCAGTTCATTTATTGGTTACGTTTTGTAGGTTTTATTTTTGTAACGTTTGAATGAGAATTAAATGGGGCCTTACCTTGCGTCTGTTCTACTAGCTCGAGCATTTACAGTATCATACCATGGATGGATTTAATTTTATTCTTCCTCTGACTTCTGGTTTCGTGACGTCGTTTCTACCAATGCATTGTACGAAATACGTGAGCCTTCGAAACAAGGGCGACATACTGTAGGCCTGTAATTTTAGCGAATTAATTTATCTCTTGGTTAAATTATGTATTCCTCTGGTAATGGGAGTGAAATACGTTTTTTCTCTTCCATTCGGCTTTGTTTGTCACTTTCGTTACAGTTTCTTAATATTGTCTTTCGCAGTCCTCGAGAGTGTGTCGAATTAACAGAGATACGTTGACAAACGTATGTGGCCTAACACAAATGTATTAAACATTTCCAAATTCCAGTCAGGCGCCAAATAAGCTCAGACGTGTAATGAACCGTATATGAAAGAGTTAGAAAAACTTTTAAATGTAGCATTTGATACTATGATCCCTATACAACAATAGTCCTTAATAGGTACCTTGAAAGCCAAATTTGGCACGCAAAAATTTTCAGTCTAGCCTGAGCCAAAGTAAGTAGTTAAACAGAGAATGCATAGTCTCCATATGTATAACCCGACAACGCAGTTTTAAACATTATGTTTGACAACCCTGTGCTACGCGTGGCATTAACATCAATAAGTTGTCAAAGTTTATGTATAGAAATTACAAGGTGCCAAGTTTTCATTTCGAGCACAGTATATCAAATTTGTCAAACTAAGATTTACCATCATCTACCCCCATCCAGGGGGGGGGGGGTAGATTATTTTAGCCCCTGTGACAACTAATTGACAAACACTGCTTTAAAGTAACAACAATTTTCTATTCTGTTTATTACTTCAACGACCAAATATGTAATTGCAACACAAAATGAATGGCGTACCGTACAAATTAAACTGCCTGGTGCCATCTGTATACAGACACAGGTGGTGAATGCACGTTCACACGGGTCAAATAGCTAGTCGACATCGNACTGCCTGGTGCCATCTGTATACAGACACAGGTGGTGAATGCACGTTCACACGGGTCAAATAGCTAGTCGACATCGGAGAAAGACCTAAAGGGAAAATACGTTTTACAGTTTACCACACAAACGAGTTCACTTGTGTGGTAACATGCCATAAACGCACCATATACAAAGGCTGATGCGTGAGTGAGTGAAGATAAAACTCATGTTGACAGTTCTAACAGCCACACGAAATCACAACGGACCACCGAGATAAACGCATACGTAAAGTTTTTGTACGTGAATATTTCATTTTACTGATCATGAAGCGGCAGTTATTGGTGTAACACACTCAACGCTTTGCTAAGAAAATAACGCTTAAGTTTGTTAAATATTGCGCAACTTTGCCAGTGTGATTCCCCCCTGCTAATTTATCATCAATTATACAAATTCATGTTTTTAAAAGAATTACATGATCTATATGAAACACAACACAGAGAGTAGAGTTATTTGTATTGTCTTGGAAATATATGTACGTATACTGAAACAATTGTATAATTGATATGATAAGGAACTCGTTCTTGGGATAGACTTTAGAAGCTCTTCTTTACTACTACTGGAATGTCGATTTCAACGCACCCATACGAGTAACTTTCCAGACCTGTAAGCAAGCTAAGTTACTGCACTGCAGTTGTTAACCGTTTTAATTAGATTTGCTTTGTGGGAGCAACTAAATACTTACGTGTAAACATATTTTAAGAACAGAAGTTGCTACGGATCGGGATGGGAAAGTGTGAAGGTCAAATTAATTTGGAGACCCTCTAAAAATGTAAGTTATTGGAAATTATGTGAGATCTTTGAAAACTGCAGCACCGAAGCCTCTGAACGTGCGCGGATTACTCAATTCACCCAAATTCATTATTTCACACGTGGTTTCTAGTGATCTATTGTTTTTCGACTGCCCAAGCCACTGATAGTGTATTCAGTTATTCGTCAGCCAGTAGCTGCTACACTACTGAAATTACAGTGATTTTAAAATGCCTCTTTTAAATAACTTATTAGAGTTTGAATGTTTTAAAGAAGGTATGCGAACATTTCGTGATTATTGTAGTCCCAGACCAGAACTGACTCATACATTTGTATATTATTTGTGGACACCATTTAATTCGTTACATCCTGGAAAACTCTGAGTCAACATTATAAATAGAATTTTCATGCTATGTTCTAGAATCATGTATTGATCTTGAGTTGACTATTAATGGTTGTTTTGTTACCCCAATTTAAAATGGCACCATGTTGAATTTCATCCGGGAAACACTAGAAAGAGAAAATTATTTTTTCTGACTGCTTTAGCATGATTATTTTTTATTTCATTTATTTTCGATAATGTAATTTTTGTTTAGAAATTTTTGAGATTACTCCATAATTTAACAGCCCGATCAACGAGGCAGAATTTTCAGTCGCAACTTCTGAGATAGAGCACAAGGATTCATTTAAAATTGGCGTTCCAATCTGCATTGAAACAAGTGCGCTCGCATAAAGGCAACGACAAGTTGACGTTTAGACAGGGAAATCAAATGATTGATTTATTAATCACGTTCTCATTTAATAGTGCAAGGATATGATAGGTTTTTATTTAGGAACTTTACCAACATTCGGCTATATGAGATTCCCCGCGCAGTCGGCGGTATCGAACCAGCGACCCACTGTAAGCAAAGCAGGACATGCTTGGGCACGACGAAACACGATTGGCCCAAACGCATGCTAATAGTACTTGGTGCAACCAACCTAACAACGACACACTACACGTCGTCCATAACATCGGTAACGCACTCGACGAGAGTTGAAGCTGAAACGGGGAAGGGGGTGGTTTGGAAAGGGGGTGTGTGCCATTGTCTACGGCGACCCTGTGTCACCTAGGAGGGTGGGTCCCGCACCATAACCCTTGCAGTAACTCACCACCTCCTCCCCCGACCCCCACAACTTGACAAGGCACCTGCAAGGCTGGTCTAACCCCTCCCAGCCCCTCTGCCATACGCAGTTCCTACCCAGGGGTTTGAAATATGTGTGAGTGGTCGGAATGGCCGGTACACGTGTGCGGCGGCGACCAACCCCCATCCACCCCCGCCAATCCCTTCGTAGGAAACGGCGCAGTCCTGGCCGACGATAAATCTGAGGGGTTGGAATGGGTGCACGTGGAAGGGCAGCACCCTCGGACTGAAAGGGGCTTCGCGTGGTTCCTCTGTGGGCTCATATTAATGCAGTTCTCTTTTCCCGCGCTCGCCGGCCCTCTGGTACCCCTAGGTCCTCCTGCCCTACATTCACCCCTTCCAAACCGGAATTATTAATGAGCTCTGCGGCAGGAAGGACGTTCGTGGGCCAGCCGAGTCCTGATAACTTCGGTGGGGGAGAAACTGGCAGGGCAAGTGTTTTCGCCGCGGCGAAGGGTGGCGCACACCTGTAACTGGGGGGTGGGAAATATTTACATATTCATCTGAGTCCATTGTACACTGTGAACATTTTTTCCGTGAACTTCATAAACTACAAAATAAGTTTTCGACCTAAACTTAGTGTGGCAAATTTACCCTACGCATTTTGTGCTCATCTTCCGCTAACGTGTTATTTTTAATTCTGATTTAAGCTAATAGTGTGATAAAAGGAGTGAATGAAGAGATTTGGGCGACTCTTAACATCGAAGTCTTGAAAGCCGACGAGGGTGAAGCGAGTTGATAATGGAGCAGCGCTGGAATGAAAGGGTGGGGGGAACGGGAGATTCCCGAGAAAACCCGCCGACCAGTGGCATCGTCCGGCACGATCACCACATGCGAAAATCCGGGCGCGATATCACCAGGAATCTAACCCGTTTCGCCTTGGTGGGAGTGATGGAAGGAAACCACAAAGATAGCACTTGAAGAGCTTACCATCGGCATCTAAGGAAGGGGAAAGTTTCCTAGAGGGGACACATTTTACGCATGATATAGGAATGCTTCTCTCTCTGTTGTACGTGTCCAAATACCTTTTTATTTTTTACTCGCTGTATATTGGGTCGCAAAAATTTAAACAACATTACAAAATGCTGGGAATTTCATTACTCATTTAACTGTTTCTTCAAGAAATTTAGGCATGCTGTCATGGATGTGTAAGGAAATGCGCATACAATAACGTGGTAACTGTAAGAATAATTTCCTAGTGTGTAGATTTTACAAGTGTATATTTGTGTTAATTTTTAGATTGGTGGATACTACTTTATTTGAAACATCCCGGACGATTTTCCGGGAATAATGGACCTGAAAAAATATACAAGTAATGGCAAAATCCCACGCTATCTGGCTTCGTATAAAATTGAACTCTCTCTTGTGCACTAGACATTAAAAAAAAATTGTTTTGTTTTGAGTTTTAAGCGTTTAAAAGGTGATTGAAACATGCCCAAGTTTCCTGTTACTGCCAGTCTCCTTTTCGCGTATACTTAAATGTTTCTTGGAAGCCTTTATTACTTTCGTCTTAAAGTCTATCGTTTATACATCCGCCACACACAAAAATTATCATTTGCATGCACCTAATTAATGGTAGTCATGCATATATTAATTGATATTGTGGCATTGTTACCAACATAAATGTTACCATCTCGCCTGTTACTGCTTTTGCGTGCATAAAACAAAATATAAACACTTTTCATAAGCTACATATTAAATAATTACTCATACAGTAATACGCTTACTAACGGAAGTACTTTTCGTAATCTGCCGCTTGTTAATAATTGTAAAATAATAATTATATTCGAAAATATAAATAACTATTTTATTTTATTTGTTTTGACATAATTCATATTTCTAAAAAATTAAGTCACATTTTTAGGTAATGCAAGAAATAAAGTTTTGCAGTAAATTTAATTTATTCCTGTTTTATGTCTTTTGCATAATTTATGTTGTTCGAGGAGGTAGACAGGCATTATTGAAAAAATTGGGAGAGAGTAACAGTTCGAATATGTGAAAAAGAAAACTACCACATAACGATTGCCACGATGTTATGTGTTTTGAAATACTGAAATAACAACGTTACACAGAAAAAAGTATATAATGTTGTTGCAACCAAAACATTTCTATTGGGAAATTTATTTGAAAGTTTGTGTTGTTGTAAAATTAGTAATATCGTGACAAAGTTAATCATGTTAACTATCTACAAATACACTGTAGAAGTGTTAATGTTAACAAAGTGTGTAAGTAATATTGCGGCAGCTAAATGTTGTATTACACTAAAGATAACAGGAATAACAAACTACTTGTGTTACTACTATGCACATTAAACTAATATCCAGCCAAAATCAGTTTACACTGACTTGACGTTTTAAAATGGCGGATTCCAGTGAATAGCGATAACTTCGTAAAATGGAACCATTATATTTAAATTCTAAAGCATATAACGATAAAACTAAATATAACTTGGATATGCATTCAAACTTTTCAAAGCGGTCCACTTTTGTGTGCATTTCTTTCTAGAACATAAAGTATTTCCACATATCTAAAGAGTACTTCAGTTTGTCGTTACATGATTTAGAATATCCACAATAAGAAACGAAACTAGACACGTTAGAATACAGCAGTTGGTAGGATGATGGCTTACTTGAAGTGGATATCGCCATGCACACAACGGACGGTTTGATTTTCCCCCGTAATATTTCTTTTGTGAGAAGATGATTCTATTGAATTTATTTAACATTGTAATGGTTTTTCAAAGCAAAGAAAATAAAATAAAATTTTTAACGCTAATTTTAGCATCAGTTTAACACAGAATTAGTTTTCTAGCAACATAAACATCTCCTTAGTTTTGACATACAGTAAGGAGGTAACGTTTTTGCAAAAGCACTTAATATAACAGTTACGTTGATAGCATAACAATATATAGCGTTAACAGCAACATTTGTTACTGACGGCTCACAGATAACAAAAAAATTACCGTACTCGTAACATTAATACTGTCGGCATACAGACTTTTATTTTTGCAGGGACGGCAATGTAGTTCTGATGCTGACGAGACTCCTTGTTTCAGATACAAGGCAGGCATTTCAAATTCCCCCTCCCCCTCCAGAGCTTTACCCATAACTTCCGACGCTCCACGTATATCTAGCCCTCATCTATGTTCTTCCATTTACATTTCTCTTTTGTCGCTAGAATAAAAATGGGCGGAGTAACATTCGAATTATATAATCATTTAATATTGCTAGCGGGACAATGCTAAATATATTAAAATATTAAATATTAAAATGCTCAGTGAAGAAGCAGGTTCGTTTAAAGAAACTAAATGACTAGTTTTTTTACCACTTAGATGCTTAAAAACGCTAACATTATAAATATTTTCTGTATGTGTTTGTTGAGAATTTTCTTTGTATTTAGCGATTGAGCAAAATTAATATAGATATGCGATGTAATTTAGAAACTTTCATGGTTTCTATACACTATACACAGAGGGTCAGCTGAGAAATGAATCCATTCACGTCTTATTTATTGGAATAAATCCACACACTGTTGGAAATATAGCTAAATATTCATCGACGGTAATACACTGTCCCAGCTATGCACACAAATTGGCAAGCTTAATGAATGCTTATGAGTATATGAAGGGTAGATTCAACGCTCTTAATGTGCCACGAACAAATCATTCTCGAGGCTAGTTTTGAAAGTGAACATCACTCCACAACTAAATATTTCAAAACTTTATGAAAATGTGAACGAGTCAGGTGTCGTAGAATGTGATGCCCAAATTGGTCGTAAATCACTACTTGTGTAACTAAACGTGGATGATCATCTTTAGCTCACAAGTTATGTACAGGATGTTTAATATCGGAATATTTTGCTTTTAGTGGGTGAGGGTTTTTTCCCCCCCCGTCTACTGTTTAGAATATGTATTCGGTAACATTTCTAGTGAAATTGTGGTAGAATGTAGCCAACGCGTAATGCTACCGCTGACTCGTCAGAATAATTACCACGCTCATTTTAAAGCGGAGTGTCTAATTTGTACGTTCGCTGGTAATATGACTCACTTGGCAGGAATCATTACTTTGTGTAACATTTTATAACTAGTTGCTTTTTTAAATATTTGCACCTGTTTATACAAACTTAACGTCTTGTTAGTGTGAATTCATGATTGTAGCTGTTTTTTCAACACAAATTCAATCCAGTTTCATAGACGCCACACTGCGCTTAATGAAGCATCTTGTTTTGTCAATGTGTACCTAGCTTCTTTTATATTGAGATCTTATTTCAATGCATTAATATTAGTTCGTGGTAGTATAAATTAACTTCCTAATTTTTTTAGGTAATTAATATGCATGGAAGATGGATTATTATTTCAACTGAAGTAAACTATGGTATAGAAAAAGAAGCTATATATATATAGATATAGATATATCTGTGTATATGCATACACACACTTATAGAGAGCAGGGAACTAGAGCTTACGTAAATTACGCCCTGCACGAAATTAAATCGCAGAATTGTTATGATTTTGAAATGAAATCTTATCTTGTTCCAGATACAGCTGTGGTTGTGTGTCACGTCTGGAAAAATGCTGGAAGCAAATTTTGGAATAATAGCGTGTCTTAAATCTTATTAAATATGAAATTCTTTAAATGGGGAAAGAACTGTTTCATTTCTGTTTTACTGGCATTATCTCAATAGCGTTAAATGAATACATTTTTAANCCGGAAGCAAATTTTGGAATAATAGCGTGTCTTAAATCTTATTAAATATGAAATTATTTAAATGGGGAAAGAACTGTTTCATTTCTGTTTTACTGGCATTATCTCAATAGCGTTAAATGAATACATTTTTAACAGTGTAACTGATCCAGGAGTAATAATAATGACATCCTGGTATTGGTGGTGACAATTTGGGGAGACAAGAGGAACAACCCCCAACACAAGCGTCAACACTGCTGCGTTAATTATTTTGTTTTAGTTTTTGAAAACTAACAGGATCTTAAAATTATCATGCAAACTTTTATTACTTACACATCGTCAATTAAAGCACAACTAACTACAGAAGCGACACACTCGTGCATTGGGACGAGGCGATATTTCTAGCCATGAAATGTAAACATGTCGCTAATACACTACCAACCGTAGAAGAAAGAATGACAGCAGAAACTGAAAATTGTATAGACAACATATATTCTGTAATTTGAACTTGTCTACGACACATTATTTTCTATCAACACTATACATATAAAATAGTCTTATATCAATATGATGTTTCCAGTAATTTGGCGGAGACATAAGTAATTATCGTATTTTCCTATGTAATTCGCGATAATTTTCGTATCCTTAGTTAATAGTGCCTGTGCGGCTGTGAATGTGACAGTGCTTTTGACTGCTCGATCAATATTGTCAGCGACGGGAGTGACGAAAATAAAGGAAGATGTAAAAAAGTATTCCCCCCCCCCCCATAAACATTGTGTTATTTTATTATTACTAGAGTATTCTTGAAAAATTATTTCAGTTTAGTTGNCAACCTTCCCTGAAACGCCCATAAAGCCCTCTTAAGGAAGAATCGCTGTTCTTTAATACGGCAATCCTCTCTTGCAGGCACCTTTTGGTCAAACCGTACACATACACCATGTGCGTATATGGTTACGCGCGGACCCTTTGAGCTCATACACTCAGCACACAAGTGACACCGTATGCCCGTGAACGAGGCCAAATGCAGATTTACATACATAGAACCATAACGTTTCGTAGGTGAAGAAATCAATGGCAAGACCAGCAAACTGTCGAATCACAAAGAAATGCGGGCCCAACTGACACCAATACGTTTCTTAAAACATTAGACGTTCAGAAATCAATCTCCGCCTTCAGTGCACGAGGGGAACCAATGAGCGATCAACTGCAACACCAGATAAGTGGGACGTGAGGAGTGTGTGGAGATACAGACATTGCCTTCTGTGTGGCGCGGCGGTTCCATGTCATTCAGTGGTCGGTCGGCGGCACGGGTTCAAACCAGGGTGAGTCCCTACGTCCATTTCTTCACGAATGGCTCCCACTATAGCCACATCACTTTCCTTAGGTTCAGACTACTCGCATCCCACCAAGGTGAACCGGATTCGATTCCCGGCGGGGTCGCTCCCCGGATTTTCGCTCGTGGAAGTCGAACCGGACGATTTGTCGGTGGGTTTTCTGGGAGATCTCCCGTTTTTACCCGCCCTTGCACTCCTGCGCCGCTTCATACTCCCCTCGTTTCTCACTCATCGGCTCTCAAGACCCCGATGTTAAGAGCCGCCCACATCTCTTAATTCACTCACTAGGCACTCTATCTACCCGATGCCTATTTTAATCATTGAGTCCTAACTGAAATGTATGCCTTTGCATTCAGTTATTTCAAAATATCCCCTTTCCTTATAATTTTTGGACAATTGAAGACTTTTAACTATAATTTGTTTTATATCTCTTTAAACGAGAATATTTCAGTACGCATACTCATATAGTATGTAATGTAATTTGGATTTAAAATTTAAACTTTGTGTTTTACATTGTTCTGTTATGAACAGATATATCAAAGGCAACGCACTCGGAGTCCTTTGTGCCCAAACCCGAGACTGCGCGCTAAATATAAACAACATGGCCTCCTTGCTAGGAGTATGATGCATTGTCAGTCATGGTCACGAAATAATTTTTTTAAAATTATTATGAGAAGGATAAGGTTAACGTAGTATACTGAGGATGTCTGGTCATGCTTTAGCGTATCTGATTCTCAGTCACCAAGGCAGTGTGTTGGACTCCAGCCGGCTGTACAGGAGGCAGTTTTTTTTCCGATGGGAATGCCGATGCAGTCATCTAGAGCAGTGTTTCGTAACCTGGGGTCCGCGGACCCCTGGGGGTCCGCGAGTATATGTATGGGGGTCCGCAGTCTCATCTCTGGACCATTTAACAATAATAAATAAATTCCACCAAAAGTCTCGTAATCGTTACGCTTACTTAGCACGACGAACGTGCGCCAGCGGACGCAGGGGGTCCTTGAAAATTGTGCTTGATTTCCTAGGGGTCTGTGGCTGAAAAAGGTTAGGAAACGCTGATCTTAGAGTGAACCTTACTTCATTATATTAAGTTCCTAGTTAAACTCTGTGTGCCTAGCTGTCACTTTAACTGTTATTTCAAAATATCACGCACGTTAGAAACATCACTTCAGAGCTCTCAGACATACCTAAAATAGGTTTATTTTAGCGCTGTATCTCAAAACATACAAGTTGAATATACACACAAATACTCAATGGCCTTGCATACAGTCCTTCCACCAATAAAATGATAAGTCCGCCGCTTAAAATGCCACGACAAGAACACTGCACGCCAGTTCAGAGCCTAGCGCTTAGCGGCGACGGCGCACATGATCCGCGTGGCAGTGTCGTCCTTATCGCTCCCGCGCTTCTCTGCTTGAAACGCGGAAAAATTGCTCCAGGTAGGCGGGTCTCTTAACGATAATGAACACCATTCCTGTGTAAACACACTCAACGAACCGCATTAGCCAATTATGCTTCCCGTGTTGAGAGTAATGGCGCGATCACAGTGCGACACTGTATTGTCGTTGCGATTGTGACCAGTTTCTGAACGTTTACGAGTTTGACGAACGCTACAGGAGTCGCTGCACTACGTTCTCAATTATTATTCTGGCGGGTGAATGGATAACTCGCCGTGACAAACCACACACACTGTTGTGCGCCAGGTCCCGGCTTCGAAGTCAGCTCTGTCTTATTGAGACCGTGTAGGTCGGAGTGTAGCTTATATTGTGCTTAGAAACAGCCTACCAATGGCTGGATGTTTTTCGTCGGCAGTTCGTAAGTGTCTTGAATTATTCTCGTTCATTGGGGTAACCGCGGCGGTGTATTGGTCAGAATACGCGCCTACCGTCTAGACGAACAGGATTGGATTCCCCGGCGGGGCCACTCCCGGATTTTCGCCTGTGATAATCGTGTCGGACTATGATGCTGGTATTTCATGTTTTCTCGGGGATCTCCCATTTCCCCCGTCCCTGCATTCCGGCGATGCTCCATACTCACCTCACGTCATTCTCAAGACCGCCTAAATCTCTCCATTCTTGTTCATTAGCTACTGCCATAGTAAAAAGACTTTTTTTTTTAAAGCTTCACATATTGAATCTTCATTCACACTCACTCCATCATTAGGTTTTTTAATTGACTCAGATTCCTGCAGAACTAGCAAACATTTTTCTTTTCCAACAGAAATTTATACAAGTGTTTGCATTTTAACCTGGGATAAAATGGCTTTGCGAATTGTACGAGAGTCTACTTATAATGCATGTCTTGTCTGAGCCATTTTAAGCATGTTCAAAGGAAGAGGGTGTAAGTCGGAAAAAGAAAAATGTTGCGGCCCATACGACACACACAGCTATATTTGTCTTTAGGGGTTTGGAACCGAATTCGGAAGTTTGTAAAATCATTAATTTTCCATCCTCTTCTTTTATAGTAAAGTAACAACATTTGTAAACATCCCGGTGTTAAACATAGTTGAAACAAAATTTTTGTGGTGGGAATAAACCAATACATGCCAGGAAATGTAAACAAGCTACGCGAAATTAATTTTTTTCTAGGAGGGGCCAACTAGGCAAATAATTTTCACAACGCTGACTCGTATTTTGGACATTTTGAGAGAGTTGTTTTTAAGTGACGTGCTGCTGTACAAAATTTTGCATTATCTGATGTTAACTCGTCAAAAGAAAAAACGTTTCCTTTAGGAAGTAACAAACCAAACGAAGTGGAAATGCTCATGTTTTTTTAACGTAAGGATGTGTTGAAACTGCCAAAATGTTAATTATTCTAACGTAATGGAGAATTAGGAACTNCATGTTTTTTTAACGTAAGGATGTGTTGAAACTGCCAAAATGTTAATTATTCTAACGTAATGGAGAATTAGGAACTAGTAAACATTTCACCTGTAACACCGAATACGTAAAGAAATAATTTGGAATAAATGCGTCTATTCTTTCATTTTATTCTTTACATTGTCGTTTTAATTTGCGTAATTCTACGGTGACATTCATTCCAGAATCTCAGAATTATATCTGCAGGTGTCTTTTGAAAGCCAGAGNAATTTGCGTAATTCTACGGTGACATTCATTCCAGAATCTCAGAATTATATCTGCAGGTGTCTTTTGAAAGCCAGAGGCGTAATATTTCTCTGCGAGATGGAAATTAATATCAAATTTTTCCTAAGAAGGTAGGTTAATTCCACTGCATTAAAACGATATACCGTATTACAGTTTAGCCTTTGTTAAGGATTTTTAATTCGCACTTTTAGAAAACGTGGTATTGTTAATACTACGAAATTACTAATGCGAATACAGTAAAATACATCATTAAATAATTTTAAAGTATGACGTATTGTTCGCAGTTAGTAAAAAAAATTATTTTTCGCAAAAAAAAAGTCTTGACGGTCCCTCTTAATATAGTCGTACTGATTACGTTTACCGTGATATCTGGTATTAAGAAATATATTTGGCACACAGATGTTACCTTCAACCACTGCGAACCGGGTTGGACTCTAGGCGAGCCCAACCCCGTATTTTCGCGTTCGATAAAATGGTGGACATTGTCGTTACTTGGTGGATTTCTTAGGGGTAACCAATTTTATCTCCTCCTCACGATAGCATTCAACCGCGGTTTCAGCTGTACCTCACGACCTCAACTGTTTGGCGCCGCCCAGATATGTATCTCTCGCCCAGCTTGTATCCGTGAACGACGCCTGATTACGACATTCCGGGTTTGAATACAAGAAAAGTCACTGATCAACTAGCATTGTAAAGGACGAGATACAAGCTGAGGATTGCTGCATTAGCTGGCCCATGGTATGTAACTTTTGAAGACGTATTATGAAAGTGGAGGATGAGATTTGCGTGATATGAGAACAAAACAAAAAATAGTAAATTCATTTTCTACAGTGATAATTATTCTAAAATTATTNGAGATTTGCGTGATATGAGAACAAAACAAAAAATAGTAAATTCATTTTCTACAGTGATAATTATTCTAAAATTATTGTGATGCTTTTTACCGTTCAATTTTTTCACCGTGTCTGTTTACATTTTTAATAAGACATTATGTACATAAACAAAAATGTTATTTAATTTTGTATTTCACTGCAAGGTTATGACTTGTGGAGTAGTGAGTGTAGAGATTTGGGCGGCTTTTAACATCGAGGTCTTGAGAGCCGATGAGAGCCAAGCGAGGTGAGGATGGAGCATCGCCAGAATGAAAGGGCGGAAGGAATGGGAGATCCCCGAGAAAACCCGCTGNGCCAAGCGAGGTGAGGATGGAGCATCGCCAGAATGAAAGGGCGGAAGGAATGGGAGATCCCCGAGAAAACCCGCTGACTAGCGGCATCGTTCGGCACTATTCTGTTATGAAAAAGTAAACAAATGACAAACGAAAAAATTAATATGGTGGGTGGAGTGCATTCGACAGAATGAGCATAACAAAGGGGGAATGGGAGGGGAATGCTAATAAACGAGAAACATTGGTGGCGGGTCGAACGAGTGTGTATAATTAAGCAATAAAAAAACACTGTAGTGGGGTGAAGCGAACACAATTAATAAACCAATGTGAAACATAGTCGGAGGGAGTGGAGGGGAACCCACTAATGTACCAGAGAGAAACACTGACTAAGGTCAGTCGTCTGCTGGGTGTGATGCTGGGGGAATCGCTGTAAATGTAAGTTTTTTAAATTATCTTTTTCTATATATTTAAATTAATTTTTAATAAACATTTTTATAATTGCTTATAATATTTGTAAATGTTTTAAAAGTATTTTTTAACATTTTTTAGAATGTTTTCGCAATTTTTTGAATTTTTGTGACCTCTTTTTCGGGGTTAAGGTCCGAGATCACAAAGGTCAAGTTAAAAAATATAGTTAAAGTTTACTTGGATTCTATATGGTGACCGGGTGATGTAACATGGTTGCTGGTCGGCTCTGGTCCTTTGTCTCCTCTAAGCCCAAGCATTCAAAATTTTTATTTTTATTTTTAAATACATTTTTTGATACATTTTTATCTATATTTTAAATAATTTTTTTGGAAATTTTTATAATTTTTTGGGTTTTTATGGACTTTTTGAGTTTTCATGGTCACAAGGTCAAGATCATAGATCAACGTTAAGGTCACAGACATCGAACATGTCGGACAAGATGGTCGCCGGCCTACCAGAATGACAGAACATGAACAGCTCCGACGCATGATTCCATTGGCCCCGACTCGCCCAAATCATACTATTTCCATGATTATGCGACGTACAATAGCGCGTTGTAAAAATATAATTTTTACTAGAAATCGTTTAATTTCATTAGCGTGCGTTTAATANTGCGACGTACAATAGCGCGTTGTAAAAATATAATTTTTACTAGAAATCGTTTAATTTCATTAGCGTGCGTTTAATAGAACATTTTTTTAAAGATTTGCTTACTTTTTCTTTTATCCCATTGTAGATCCGTCCGCTTGCTGTAAAAATAAGAACTGCTATACACGGTAAAAAAATTTCTGGTAATTTTCCATAACTGTAATGGAGATTATTAACTTATACATTTATTGGAAATAATAACACACATCAAGCTGCAGATAAAATAATTTATAGCGTAGCTACTATACAAAGTTGAGAAATTCCCTACGCATTTGACTGTTACTTGCGNTGCGACGTACAATAGCGCGTTGTAAAAATATAATTTTTACTAGAAATCGTTTAATTTCATTAGCGTGCGTTTAATATAACATTTTTTAAAGATTTGCTTACTTTTTCTTTTATCCCATTGTAGATCCGTCCGCTTGCTGTAAAAATAAGCACTGCTATACAAGGTAAAAAAATTTTCTGGTAATTTTCCATAACTGTAATGGAGATTATTAACTTATACATTTATTGGAAATAATAACATACATCAAGTTGCAGATAAAATAATTTATAGCGTAGCTACTATACAAAGTTGAGAAATTCCCTACGCATTTGACTGTTACTTGCGCNTGCAGATAAAATAATTTATAGCGTAGCTACTATACAAAGTTGAGAAATTCCCTACGCATTTGACTGTTACTTGCGCAAATATAGGAACGCCACAGTGAATGTATAGGGGAAAAAATTACCATTTCCGCTTTATCACTACTTATATACACTTGTATGATAAATTTCCGAATAATTTCTTAGAGCGTAGATATATTGAAGTGAAATTGTTCGGCAAGCGACAACGTGCAATTACATTTTAGAAACTAATGTGTTTGAAACAAATAAAGGAACCGATTTGTGTCCACCTGATTGAAACATTACATTAAAAATAGACGTACAGACATTTCAGTATTTTTCGTCATTTACAGTTAAAATTATTGTAAATAATATACTTTTGTTAGTGTTTAAATATTTATTTGTATACATACAGATAAGAAGTAAGATTTGAATGGATGATTTTAAATTGAACTATCTTCTGTATTGTCTATTCGAGCTTCTTCAAACTTTTTGAATCAAACCATTGAAAAATCACCCCATGTATTATGCGTTTGAATGTTTCCTAAATTTTCCGTGTATCACAGGCGTTTTATACTCGTGTTAACGTAGAAGTACCATATGTTTGGTTAAATCGAACTTTTACTTTTTATATATAAAATATAATATTTCGTTTGTATCTAATATGAATTAAGACGGAGATAAAATAGGTGTGATGGTAATTCCTAGTAAGAAATAGTTCTTATGCAAAATATTATTACACTGCGTGCGCACGAATGAGGCGCGTTGGCTCTTATGCTTGTTTGCATGCGGCGGAGTAATACACTAGATGTAGAATTTAAGCAGGGCTTCAGAAAAGTTGAAAGTAACCGTGAATTGACTATATAATAAATGTCTCTTGAAAGGTGAGTGTTTCTGACGCATGTTACAGTTATTTTGAATGTGATACTCCGAGCAAATAATAAATAACAAACTTGTTTTTTTGGTGCTATTTTGAGAATGTTTCAAATTACAAACTATTTTTATAACTATGTATTTGAGAGGTGCAAATGAAATGAAATATTTCTTTACTCTTAATTGATNAAATTACAAACTATTTTTATAACTATGTATTTGAGAGGTGCAAATGAAATGAAATATTTCTTTACTCTTAATTGATAGCAATTTTTTTGTTACTAGTAAAATTAAGTAAGCTTTGTATTTTTTTATGCCCCACAGACGTTGTCGGTGCTCAACCCTTTCCGCAGTACTAACGCCATCATCCTTCAAGACACGGACCTCGCTGGACCTCTGGTGTTCTGCCTCGCCTTGGGTGCCTTTCTTCTGTTTGTGAGTACTGTTCTACTTTTCTTGTCAATCTGTTAGTCATTTCAGCCTTCTAGGGCTATTTTTAAAAGAAAAAAAACTGTAAGTTGCCACCTGTGTTTACGTGCCTTATTAAATTTTCTCCCGGTGTCACTTTTATTGACGTGTTGTTGTTACAAAATATTTCTATGAGTTACAACAAAAAAAAAAAAAATTATAGCTGGATCTTTATGGCAAAAGAAAACAAAACTTTTAACAAAATTAACAAATAACTTCTGTACACCTGCATACATAATGTGGTAATTAACAAGAGTAGCCACTTGCGTGGATAACGCTAATCATTACATCACCTCTAGGAATTCGGAACTGTTCCCAAGGTTTATAAATATTTTCTGGCTACACCTCGCCTGAGGAAGTTTGTACTTGTGCTGGTTTGGTGTATGAAGTGTGTTGGTTTCTGTTGCCAACATAAAACAATTCGCCGAGACATGACGCCGAATTCGATTACTCTTAATATAATATAGTAAGTCGGCAAGTTTGAATTTTTATGAGTTATTAAACACGTTTAAAGATTACTGTAACCAAATTGAACATTTGCGGTATTTTTTCCTCTCTTATTTTATGTAAATTTTTGATTGTCGATTTATATATAATTTATGTACATATCGTAATTTACAGGTTTGCAAATGACTGCCATTACTGGCAACACATTTTATTTCTACTAAGATTTACAATTTATTTAACTGTTGTTTACATTTAAAGTTTTCGTTAAAAATGATGTACGAATTACAACATACAGCGTAACGAAACGTATTTTTGAAGGTGTCAGGGTGTTTTTTACTGTAGTTAGTTTTTTCTCATGCAAAATAGGTGGCAAACGTTATTCCCATTCATGGCAGAAAATGCGGTGAAAATAAGAGTATCAGAAGCTGTGAGTATTTTTAAACGGGAAAAGGAGGTATAATGGATTTTATCCTCAAAAACTTTAGACCTGATATTTCAGACGTTAATATAGCTTAGTTTTATATTCGATAAGTATTTCGTGACAGATACATTTAAAACTTTTATAAAAAATTAAGTGGATTGAAAATCTAGAGTTTTAAGTACGTAAACCTTTGGTTATGTTATAGTTACAGGGGTATACACACATTAAATATTAATGTTACGAGTGTATGTTTTGCAGCCAAAACTATCTTACTTCATTTGCAGTTTACATAAAACACGTTTTTTTGTTAATTATTTATAACGCTATCAGTTATTATCTAGATCTACAACTCTCTTTGCTTTTAGGAACTATCAACTTAAAACTTTTCTTCATTACCTACATATGGTATTATGTGGTTAAGTGGAAGATGAGGTAATCTTACCTTTGCCTCGTCAAAAAGAAGGAAAAAATAAAAAATAATTTATAATTTGTAGTCTTGAAATACTCATGTTTATCACAACAATTTACATGTTTTTTAAGCATTAAAAGAATACATACAGTTCATGAGTACCTCCAGCTCTTTTTTTAGATTTTATTTTCTACGTGACCTTATAATATTTCTGCAGGTATTACTCATATATATTCATTTTATAGGCATGTTATTGGAATTCTGTTATCAGCAGTGACACCAGCCGTGCCTGCTGATGTGATTACCACGTGCAAATTACGTTCCAGTTTTTGCTGGTCACATCCGGATAATATGTACTGAGGAATGGTTTTTCGTTTTCCGTTCTACGAAAAATATGGCGAAGTTTTTTGATGCGCTCCCCATATATTCATGATCTATTAGTTCACGAGCCTATTTAGTGCATTTTGTGGATAAAGCGAGATGATGATTTAATAATTATCAAGGGTGAAATACCGTTAAGAAAATTTTAACATCACATGCCAAATATGCTTGCAGGTGGAAAATTATATTTGATACTTTTTTTCTGGTGAATCCTAACAGTTCGTCATGTTTCTAGTTTAACAACAGGTCAGAATTGATTATATGTGGTTCTTTAGAAGCCTAAACGGTAATCCTATTTGTCAGTAAAGGTGGTGAAATTTGATTGCGAACAACTGATGAATATTTTGGGAAAAGTTAAATATTGCTGTGATGGTTACGTGATTTTCTCAGATAACGGAGCTAAGTAATTGAATGAAATATTATTTTAGATATTAGTCATTGCAGATCTTTGTTGATTATTTAATTCCTTGTGCGCGTCGGTATACCCTTTAACGCCTTTGTGTTCGCGTGGCTTCATTAAAAAAAATGTGTAATTTTACACACATTTATGTGGCGGCAGTCTCTCTACCGAAGTCGGTGTGTTTTAACACCTACACACATGAAAGTTTTTTTTACTCTGCGTCCAAGTAAATTTATCATGTACATTAGTAAAATAGCATGTAAACTTTACTACTAATTTTACACAGAATGGTGTAAAATTGCTATTACTATATAAACAGAAAATACATTGTAGCATTCGTGTAATTTTTCTTCCACGCAAGCAAATTTACACAGACATCGCAATTATAATTTCACCACAGTGTATATGGCCTACGTGTCTTTTTTTACTTGCGCAAAAGTAAAATCACATGATCATAACGCCCAGATATATACATAGATGGTAGCTTTTAACTGATCATGATCGATGGTTTTTACAGATTTCCTGTGACTCCGACTACTCCGAAGCACTGGTTGCAAGTATGTCGCACTTAACTTTTACAGTAGGTAGCAGTTGATTAAATTAACTTTTATTGAGCAGCATTTCGCTTATCGAAATTAATGATTCAGGTAGGAAATTTACCGTAAAATACGCCTTTAGTGCGCTGTCGGTTGTTTGCTGCGCGCGAACTGCGTTGCACTGTGTACGAAATTGATTTCTTATAACGTTAACTACTTCACGTGTTAGTAATCTGTTTTCGCTTTGAAATAAATAAATCTCAATGCTACTTTGGAATATAATTTTCAGCTCGTTTTGCTTGCCGGAAATACTATTTCAAAACTCTAAAACCTAGCCAAAAAAAAAAAAAAAATAATTTCGGAATGGTGTAGGGAACTTGACCGAGTAGTGCTGCTGATTTTCCACAAGTAAAATTAATAGCCTCACGCATCACGACGTAAAAGCTTCATGACGGCCTGGAGCGTAGGGGCTATGGTGTACTAGACGCGCATGCCAGTTTCGTCCTTATCGCTCCCTTACCTCTGATCATTTAACGCGGAAAATACTGGAGGTAGGCGGGTTTTCTAAGGACACGCATGTCTCTCCTATCAGCTAAACGTAGCACGCTATGAAAATAAAATGCCGAATGTGAAAGCGACGGAGTGAATGAGTAAAAAACCCGGTAACCTGGAAAAAAAAATTGTCATCGAATAATTCACTCCACGTGCATAAAACCAGCTTAAATTTTTTTTTTTTTTGGTGTCAAATTTGTAGATTGAAATGGGGCGCCTGTCTGGTTATTAAACTGATAATAGGTTTTTTTTATATGAAATCCGCATTTTTAAACGGAACTTAGTAAACGCATACGCAATGAGTACTGGAGACAAAATTTGTGTGATTTTACAAAGAATGTATGTGGCCGCAGGGTTTTCAGAGTCCTGGTAATTTTCCATCAGTCATGTTCGTGTGGTTTTTTTTACTGTTTTGCCACAGTGAAGTAAAAGTAACATAATCAAGCCACTGTACTTGTATTAATACAAGCTGTTGTGTCAAATAACACGTACTACTAGAAAGAAAACGCATTTTAAATATTTGTGTAATTTTACACTATTGCAGGTTTAACTTTTCAGATTTAAAAAGTAAATTCATACCCAAATTACGTGGTATACAGAGCCTTTATAATTACGTTTTATATATTGCGACCTTGGATCATCAACTCTCGCGCACTTCTCCATAGGGAAATTTTCTGTCCTTGACGTGATTAGAACGCGTGGCACTCGGAGTGGCAGTCAAGCGTCCTAACCACCAGACTAACAGCAACTCACTATTGTAGGGATAGTTATCTTAATAATACGTTGTGGATGGTATTATGGTGTAAGAGTCAAGCGATAGATGCACGAATTGGTTGTGTTTGATATCATCCGGTAATGTCTTCGAATACTGTTCGTCGTTTGCAAANCAAGCGATAGATGCACGAATTGGTTGTGTTTGATATCATCCGGTAATGTCTTCGAATACTGTTCGTCGTTTGCAAAAAAATTTTTGTTTCCCCGCCATGCTTATTTTCACTGAATTATACAAGTGATAAAGAGTACGTCCGTGTAAAAGTGGAACGACTGAGCAGTTCAAACTAATCACTTCGCACGGCCATTAAATAAAACAAGACATTTTTGACAGCTTACTCAAGTATAGGGCGCTTGAGTTTATTTACGTAAATTAATTCTTTGTTTGTTCATAATAATAATGTTTTCACTCAAGCTAATATATATCTANCTTGAGTTTATTTACGTAAATTAATTCTTTGTTTGTTCATAATAATAATGTTTTCACTCAAGCTAATATATATCTACATTTATTTAGACATTGTAAAAGTGCACTTTGGAACGTGTATTATTACAATGATAACAGTGTGTTAATACAACGACAGTTCAGTAATAAAATACAATATTAACAGGTTTAGTGATTTGTGTTGATGTATTTTTACACATACTTTTAAAAGTGTAATCTAACACCAACTTTCTAGTTGATAAATTTATACATTCCTGTGTCTTAAACACAGATTTTTAGGCCTTTTTGTAGTCGTAAAAACATTTGTGTAGAATGACACACCTTAAGTTTTTTTTTTTTTTTTTTAAATGTTACATACAAAAATTGTAAAACTACCAAAGCTTTATATATGTAATATTACATATTTTTTACAGTGAAGTCAGGTAAAAAATACATGCATTTCAAATGTCTCAAGAATTGTATTTTTTTTAACAAATCATGCGTAGGTATTAGAAACGTTATTTTGCAACCCTATAACGCAGCTGAAAATTTGTCTTTCACGCTCCCGTGTCTGCAGATGCGAGAAACTAGAATAGCAGTATTATTAACGAAATGATGGGTTGCTGCTTAAAGCCGAGTACTTATAAGCAGTGCAAAAAATTCGATCCAATGTGCGTAGAAGTGTTCATTGTATTGAATGCTGCAGGCAGCATCGCCCTTAGCACTCCACACTGATCGCGTGCCTCACGCACGCAAACAAACCTCCCATTCGACACGGACATTTTAATAGGTCGAAGGTGCAAAACAATGACGCTCTGGTCCTCCCCTCCTCTTTCCGCTTCCTTCTTCATCAGTCAGCGGCGCGGAAGTCCACCCCCTCCCATCACATCCGCCCAGCCCCACGTCCTTAAGGATCAGGACGAACATCGCGTGGGTTCCCATGCGAACTCGTGCAGAAGCTGGAAGAGCCCTTGGGTCGTCTTCCTTCCCCACCTCATCCCTGCTCTCCGTTACGGCTCGAGAGTGTTTTTATCGTGTCCGGCAATTGACTCCAATTTCCCTTCTAGCGGTCGTGACCTCTCCCCCCCCCCAACTCCTAACCACCCCTGTAATAAATTGTCCTTCTAACCGGCGTACTGCGGATCCTCGTAAAATTCCTTAACGATCGCGCTCTATATTTCCTCCCCCCCACCCCTACTTCATGCTCATGCGAGTTTTTCCCTACCCCCTCACCTGGTGACCCATCCGTGGCTCTTTTATTACCGCCTTTATTTACCCCCGGTGCCGTTAAATCGCTCCCTCGGATCTGTCGTGTCGCGCATCGAAGATTTCGCATGCGTGCACGACTCTTTTTTACGAGCAATCAGAATTGCAATCCCTCATTAGATTCGGCTGGCTTTCCTCCTCCCTTTTCCACCCCTCGTACCTTCCCGTCGGGTCAGCGGGGGGGATTGCGCTGAAATCCCGTCCGCAGATTGCCGACGTAACGCGTCCGCCAAGTCCGCGTGCGCCGGAAATGCTGCCTGCGGTGTTTACCTCGCTCGCCAGGTCGACCGGAAATAACCCGTGTGGCGATACAACGGCACGCTGTAGAGTTGAAACAGCGATTTCGATTTAAATCAGTCATATTCTTTTAGGAACAACACAAACAGCCCCAACTTTCGGTCAATATNTGAAACAGCGATTTCGATTTAAATCAGTCATATTCTTTTAGGAACAACACAAACAGCCCCAACTTTCGGTCAATATTCAGAAACACGACGAAGCAGAACAGTGCTAGTCTTGTAACATCACGGACTCTGTTCACATGCTCGTGCACGCACTCTTCAGTGCTCTTTGGGGCCGCGGTGGAGCAGTGGCTAGTGCGCTTGCCTTACCCTATGGCGAACCGGGCTCGATTCCCGGTGGAGCTGATCCCGGATTTTTTCACGTGGGAACCGTGCCGAACGATGCCGCTAGTCGGTTGGTTTTCTCCGGGGTCTCCCGTTTCCCCCCGCCCTTGCATTTCTGCGCTACTTCATACTCGCCTCGCTTCACCCTCATCGGCTCTCAAGACCCTGTTGTCAAGAGCAGCTCAAACCTCTCCAATCAGTGTGCCGAGACTTGATCGCAGTTCACTCATGTTCTCACGGGGGGAAAAACAATCACATCAATATCGAAGGTGTAACGTTCGATCGCGACGCTATAATATCAGAAATTATATCTCATAGTACACTGCAGCTTTATCGCAGATATGAAACACGCTGGTTTTTATTTACGCAGTGAGCGAGCAATGATTTCTTTCAATTATTTGATTTGAAAAGTGCTACCTGTACCGCGAACCAGATATAGCCGCAGTACCCCTAAAAAATAAAATATCGACACCGAATTTCAGTGAAATGCTGACATTTTCTAAGAGGTACAGGGAATGCTTCTGAACTTCATGACAGGCTGTTCACAAAAAATCGGACACTTTTCATAACCACGTTTATGATAGCTTTAAGCCAATTTTTCTGCTACTGTCGTATTCGAAATTAACATTTACGCGTGAATACGGCGACATTGTTCATACGCCGATCAGATGGCACTGTGAAATTCTTAGAAACTTTTGTTTTTTTTTGCTAATATGACAACTCTGATGCGCACAGAATAAACAGAAAGTAAACTAAATATATCCTGAATGTGCGAATTTAAGCATTGAACTACGTTTTATACATCATTGCTGACCAGTAAGTGAATTAAAAAATGATAATAATTAAAAGAAAAGACCAAAAAACCACAAATAAATATAAATAAAGGTATAAAAAAATAAATTAACACTAGTTTTAATAATTTATAAAAAATATTGGTCTTGTAAACCAAAAATGAATATAACTTCTTAAAACTTCAAAGGAAGAAATAAATCTATCAATAATTCCCAAAACTATTATTTTAATTTTAAACTATCCTTTGTATTAAAATAATATTTATTATAAACATAATCTTAAATATAATTTTCCTATTAATAAAACACCCAATATCTATAGGAACAATTATTATTATACAAACAGTACTTATTTAAATAATAACAGGTATAATATATAAATCATTTTGATTTTCATGTATCTTATTCTTAATATATGTTGGGGGAATAAAAGTATTATTCATTTATATAACAAGATTAATACCTAATGTAATATTCTCCCTATCAATAAAGATAATATTAATAATCATAATAACATTAATATTTACAGTAATTTTTATTAAAAATAATTATCATATTATAAATAATGATATAATAAGAATTAGAACAAATAAATTAATATTAATAAAAATATATACATCACCCATCAATATTACAATAATTTTATTAGTAATATACCTATTATATACTATAATTACAGTATTTAATATTACAGACTCAAATAAAAGACCATTACGAATAACTTATAACTAATGAATATACTTATACGTAAACACCACCCATTAATAAAAATAATAAATAATTCACTAATTGACCTACCAACACCTATTAATATTTCATCATGATGAAATTTTGGATCATTATTAGGATTATGTTTAATCATTCAAATCCTAACAGGATTATTCCTAGCAAATACATTATACACCTAATATTGAAATAGCTTTTAATAGAGTAAGACATATTTGTCGAGATGTAAATAATGGTTGAATAATACGAACATTACATGCTAATGGAGCATCAATATTTTTTGTATGTATTTATTTACATATTGGAAGAGGTTTGTATTATGAATCATATAAATTTATTCAAACATGATCAACAGGGATCCTATTATTACTAGTAATAATAACAGCTTTTATAGGATATGTATTACCATGGGGACAAATATCATTCTGAGGAGCAACAGTAATTACAAGAATATTATCAGCAGTACCATATCTAGGTATTGATTTAGTACAATGAGTATGGGGAGGTTTCGCTGTTGATAATGCAACATTAAATCGATTTTTCACTATCCATTTTATATTACCATTCATAATTATAGGAATAGTAATAATACATTATATTTTCCTACACCAAACAGGATCAAATAACCCACTAGGAATTAAAAGAAACCTAGATAAAATTCCATTTCACCCATATTTCTCATTAAAAGATACTGTATGTTTCATTACAATAATTATATTATTAACATACCTAACATTAATATAACCATATCTACTAGGAGATCCAGATAACTTTACACCAGCAAATCCATTAGTAGCTCCGACCCATATCCAACCAGAATGATACTTCCTATTTGCATATGCAATTTTACGATCAATTCCAAGAAAATTAGGAGGTGTAATTGCACTAATACTATCAATTTTAATTTTAATAATTATACCAATTTATAAAAGAAATTTTTAAGGGGTAACATTTTATCCTATTAATCAAATAACATTTTGATTAATAGTAACAACTACATTGTTAACAATAATAGGAGCTAAACCAGTAGAAGAACCATATATTATCATAAGACAAGTATTAACATTTATATATTTTTCATACTTCTTATTTGATAATAGAATTAAAATATATTGAGATAAAATAATAAAATAGTTAATAAGTTTTAGAGAAACATATATTTTGAAAATATAAAAAAGAAGATTAAACTTCTATTAACTTAAATATACTTAAATTAATTCAATAAAGAAATATTGAAATAATAAACAACTTAAACTCAATAAAAAAATTAAATAATTTAAAGATAAAGGTAAATAACATTTCCAAGCCAAATACATTAACTTATCATAAAGAAAACGAGGTAAAGTACCACGAATTCAAACAAATAAAAAAGAAATAAAAACTATTTTAATAAAAAATATTATAGAAAATAAATCACACCCAAAAAAAAACATAATAATAATCTCATAAATAAAATTATTGAATACTCTCTTAAAAAAATTAAAATGAATCCACCTCTTCTATATTCAACATTAAAACCTGATACTAATTCAGATTCACCCTCTGCAAAATCAAATGGTGTACGATTAGTATCTGCTAAAAAAGAAGAAAATAAACATAAACAAAGAGGAAAAAAAGAAAAAATATATCAACGATAATATTGACAGGGATGACAAAAAATTTGCAAACCTTTAAAAAAAAAAAAAAATTGCAGGTTTTGTAACAACTTTCATTGTTTCGATTTTTGTATTCTTTTTTGTCGGGGGTTTAACAAATAAAATAAAAAGGTTAAATTTGTTTAAATACTCCTTTGGTTACTGGAGTCAATTATTATTTATAAAATTATGACTTTGAATACAATATTCTTTCTTTGGTTAATATTTTTTTATATACGTTAAGCGGAATATAGAATTAAATGACAAAAAAAATTACTTTCCTTAGACGCTGTTAAGAAAGGTAACGTCATGCGAGATTACATTCCTTCTCGTGTGTGTCACTGTTTTCCTCCAGCAAACACAGCTCCCAGTTTATTGTTGTTCACTATACCTTGGCGTGGTTTGGCAAGGACTACGCTACCTAGGTTCAAATTCACCACTATAATTGTATCACTACATTGGACCAGATGGTCAGTATGTATTACGTAGTACCGTAAGTATGTTCTTAAGACATCGCACACATATGTTAATATGCGTTCGAAAAGTTATCGAACGTCTTTTTGGTAGTGTTATTCGATTTTTTATTTTGGCGACCGGTTGTTGCATGAAGATTCAGTTAACAAGCATGCTGCTGATTGGCTAAAGAGTTTCACGCACTAGGAACTAATGTTTCTAATTGTGGAGTGTATCTTAATCCAAAACAAAATAAAAAGAACGCAGTCTTTGAATTAATTAGTAGGTTTTGGAACCAACTTCATTGTTTCAATTTTAGTATTCGTCTACTTATTTGTTTTTCTTTCCAAGTATTTAAGGGAAAATTTTCCGTCAAGTTTATTTACGCACTCCTATCATCACATAAAAGAATAATAAATAATAAAATGATAATTGTGGATGCATTCTTCTTTCTTTAATTTATCATTTATGATATATTAAGTATACAGTATCGCAGGACAGGAATTTTTAATTTTCCATACCACTCTCTCTGAAAATAAGGGGCCATTCACTTTCACGTGTATCACTGTTTTCCCTCCAACAAACCCGGCGCTCAGTTTAATGACGTTTATAAAATTTGTTTTTAAAAGCTTACTTTTTGTAAATTATTCATTTGGGTTTTTTTCGCGAATTGTTGATAAATGATAATAGTTCACTTTTACCTTAACAAGTGAAGTTTGCCGAAGTTAATTATATTACACCTGTAACAAAATTGTATGATATCTTATACACATTTCGTAACAGTATCCGTTGTATAAACTATTGTTTAGTGTTGTTTAGAATATTCATAACAACACTTTTAAGGAATAAACTTAAAAAAAAAAAAATTATTGCATCATTTTATAAATTTAAAGTAATCACCGAATGAAACACTTCGACTAATGTTGGTATTTTACTAGGAAATGTGTTTTCACGTCTTAAATACTTACAAAAAGTAATAGCTGTATCTAGGTAGCCACTTAAATTAGTTTTATTTAGGCTTTTGCACAGTGGCATAAAAATTACTGTAGTAAAAATATATTTATGTTGTCAATACTTTGATCTATTCCATGGATCTTAGTTATTGAAATATAGATAAGTATTTCCTGGTAAGTGCAGATTTTCAGTTAGTGTAAAAGATGATGCTGGATTGCATGAAGAAACTTGGCTTACAGAATAAAGCTGCCGATAAACGGGTACTTGTTCACGTTTGAAAATAATGACTAGTGTAAACTAAAAGTATATGGAAAACGATCTTCCACGTTGTCACTTTTCTTTAATGGCGGGAAAAAAAAAAACATTTTGAAAGCTGCGCACATCTGTACAGAAACCTTTGTTTCTAGTTGATATGTGTATGGCAGTTGTAATTTTATGAACCTTGGTTCACCTGACTCCATGTGAATACTAACAGAAGCAAAATATAGCTCAGTGTTCCTCGCTCTTCGTTTTTGCTGCTCTCTTGCGTAAGACCCAGCGGGAATGGTAATTTTACGTATGGGAATAGAGGATAGGCCAAGCGCCTAGTTGAGAAACTAAGCAGTGCGTTCAGAATTACTCAATTAACTGTGAATTTGTAATTGAACTGGATTGTAGGTTAGGTAAAAATGCTCCTCTTAGTATTAGTTCGCGACATATTTTTTCGGCCGTCTGAATTATTGAAACACCTAAAACAGAAATTCATTTACGACCTTATTTATAAAACATGTTCTGGTGATATTTACCATGAAAGAGTTCCTGCAAAATGTTCTTGAATAAATACGAGGATTTGCTAATTAAGAGAGCCCGCGCTCCACGCTTCTTGGCAGTAACTCGTTTCCTATAACTTTCGAAGGAAAAATCAACATTAGTTGAAAGGCAGAAAGTATTTCATTCCTATAAACGATTTCTTGTAAAAGTAGACGATTCAGCAAAATTTATTTAAACGGTTAATATTTTACTGAACATTTATATTAATAAATATTACATCTGTTTGGGGAGGGTGAGTATTAGAGGGATGGGGTTAATTTTTTCAGTAACTTTTTTTTGTACGAATGTATTTTTATATTCGTTATTGAATACCTGTGCACCCAGCCGTCATCAGATTCTAGGGAATTTCCCTCTGGAGATACGCTGTTTCCACGTGCTTCATTATGGACCCTATATTACCTGTGTGTGTAACGTAAATCAGGGAAGCATTTAACACACGGTCACAAGGGACCTCGAGTGTAATGAGGGTTGACCGCTCGCAGCCTTTCCACTCCCCCGTTAATAAAATTAATGCGCAAATCCCTGGAAAACGGTGGGATTTAGCGTAGTAACAGGAGACAAACATTTTTCTTTAATTGTAGAATAATTAATTATGGCCTAATTAAACAAAGTTTTTTAAGCGCAACTAATTTTTTCTTTCTTTTTTTTTAAACACGGATATTTTATACTGTAAACCTGTCACGTTTGTGCAATCACAAAATTGGTATAGATACTGTTCGCATTTGAGGACTTTAGAAAGTCCTGCCTAGGATATACTTTTCGTACCCATTTTTTTAAATATTTTCTCCAGATGTGATTAAAGTTATTACAGGCTTAACTTTATTCATTCGTCGATCAATAATGACTGTGAAATTGTTAGAAAAGCGCGTGTGTTACTTACGCACCGTGTAATAAAATGGCGGATTGTTACACCGGGTCGCGTAGAGAAGTGTAACCGAGAAGAAAATACACGGACCATTTTGTATTATGCTCTGGCCAACTGTTTGGTCTCAGTAGCTCCATGAATCTTACGTGTGATTGCATCAGATTCACAGTAGTGATGCTAATAAAGGCATTCATACATTATATTACATGACAATACATTGTAAAGTCCCCCGCGTGTTACAAGTAATAAAAGTACACAGTAATATGCCCCACTCTACAGTACACGGAAATCCGGGTTCGATTCCCGGCGGGGTTGCTCCTGGATTTTCGCATGTGGAAATTGTGCCGGACGATGCTGCTGGTCGGCGGTTTTTCTTGGGGATCTCCCGTTTCCCCCGCCCTTACATTCCGGCGCTGCTTCTAAGTCACCCTCACCCTCATCGACTCTCAAGATCAGGGGTAAGATATCCATCCTAAAAAAAAACCGCTATTCACCGGTTTGTTGATTCATCGCAAGTAGTTCCTTATATTTCTAAAATTTGATTTTTGGGGACTTATAGCTCCCCTAGTGGTCAATTTATGATAAAATAGTACATGTGTTTTCGTTTTATATTTCCGTCACGAATTACCTCCTGGGATTTGTCGGTAATTTTTAGTTACGCGTTTTTATACATATATGTATATACACATTACACACAGCTACATGTGCATATAAACATTAAAACAGTCTTATCATTCGGAGCAATATTAAATATTTAGTTTATACTTACATTAACGACGCTGCAGTTTCACATTTTAATGAAGAGCTATGAGGTTGGATCTCGTCTCCTAGACCTGCTTTGAAGTCACTTCAGTTTTCTTGCCGTATGTTATTCGTGTAGATACTCGGAGACTTCTTCATTCAGGGTACGCACATCCCGCGCAGGTCCTTTTCAGTCGTACGACCGAGGTTTATCTTTTCACCTTTCGCCGTTACTCGGGGAAGTTTCTCACCTCGTGATCTTTCCGTATCTCGCACGCCGGGGTTGTTCTGAATGGGGCCACGAACGGAATCGGTAGTAAGAAAAATCCGCAATGCATGCAAGCGCGAATTTTTTTTTGCGTCTTGTTCTGCTGACTTGACACGTGTGAAATAGCGGAATGCCGAGACTTGGGGCCGGTAGTGCATGGAATATGCGACTTCGTTATTCCGAAAGACGGCAACGACGCAAAAATGGATACGAATCGAGGCGGCCCGAAGAACTGTCGAAAAGGACACAGCTCGCGTCCTCGGTAAATTTTCCTGCGTCACGAAACTCCTTGTTGGAGCGAAGTGACGTTAAGTGAAATTGCCACCAGAAAGTTTCACCTGAATTTACTTCTCCGAAAGTGGAAGCTGTTCGAACCACCTTAATAAATTAACAGTAATCATGCTCATGTGTTATTAATTGCATACTAATAATCTGACAGTAAATCTTCAAATTACCTACCAATGTTGGAATGCGTTATGAATTACTTTCCTCAAGAACCCAGTATACCCTTTTCAACCATCCAAATAAGGCAGCGTTAAGAGTGACATAGCCATGCGCACCAAATAAGGCAGCGTTAAGGGTGACATAGCCGTGCGCACCAAATAAGGCAGCGTTAAGGGTGACATAGCCGTGCGCACCAAATAAGGCAGCGTTAAGGGTGACATAGCCGTGCGCACCAAATGAGGCAGCGTTAAGGGTGACATAACCGTGCGCGCCAAATAAGGCAGCGTTAAGGGTGACATAGCCGTGCGCACCAAATAGCTCATTAACTCTATGTACAAGGATCTGAACAGTCGGACAGCGTAATACTTGTAAGAAAATCTTTTCAATCACAGATAGAAATGATTTAAATAGAAAACCCAAGGCTAACAAAACATTTTTAAAACCAATTTAAAAAAAAATGTTTTAATGTATTTGTTTAGATGCAAAAAAAAAAACTGGCAGGCAACTTTATAGTAGGTTTGACAGCTAATCTTAAAAAAAATGTTCAAGTTTTTATTTAATTTTTTTTATAATTGCATCATTTTAATTGGTGAATACTCTTGCATTTTTTGTTTCCGTTAAGGTAAAAATTGGCATAATACCAGCATAATTATGTTGCTGAAAATTTCGTAACGGTGGTTTGGTATAGTGATGGACACTAATCTTTATAGCGAGGCCAGTGTCTATTGCTACATCTAGTGGAAGGATACGTAACGAGCAGAAAAATAACACCTAAGAAGGACTTTTAAAAGCGCTGCAGGAACCTAGTTTAAAAACACTACAACACATACTTAATGGAAATAATTCAATTGATTTTTAGCAGAAGAAAACTTTCTGGTATGAATGTCAGCAGTGTTCTGTCGGGGTGCAATCAACTTTTAATTTGGTTGGTCTGTACCTGAAATTACGTTGATGTGATTATGAACATTTGTGGTTTGCGTGAAGCCAAGCACAGAAACTCAGGAAAATAAACTGCCTTCCGTTTTCAAACTGAGAACTTGATCGCCACTGTTCACGCCGAATATCACTCTGGACTTGCGATCCAGCAGACAAGTACTTTGACAGTTGATAGCGCGTTCTTGATTTCGAGCCCTTGAACAGTGCTGATTACTGGATATTTAGTTTTTCCTCGCTCAGATAACGCTGATGCCTAGGAGTCGTCTTGGAGAGGCGAAGCGGCCGGAGCGTTTTGATCAGGAGCAAATCACGACTTTGGTGCTTTTTTTTTAAATGGTCCGCCGGAGGGGAAGGCGGGGGGGGNTTCACTCTCCATCATAATTTTAGGAAATAATGTTAAATTAACCAAATTAAATCAGTTTTTTTCAAGCAATTACGATATTATTGCAGTTTTGGTTTAAAACATTCACATAACAATTTCATGTCAAAGCGTGGTGTTTGGGGGGATGGGGGTGGTCGTGTCCACTGTAAACCCCTCCAGCCATACTTCTGGAACCAACCACTGGTTTTGACTAGGAACCTTGTATCGTTTCTTCTTTGTGTCATGGTTCCAGGGATGAGAAGTCCGCTGTCTTCTTCCACGCCCTTCCGGAGTGGCTGGACGGTTGTTGTTGTTCTCGCGAATGTAGCAGCGCCCCGTGTTACGTGTACGAGTGCAGAACTACTCAGTCTCCACACTAGAAGCTTAAAATGTTGACCAAATTCCAGCTTACAAAATTTTACTTCCAGAATCTGGGTATGCTACAAGGGAATTGAATGATTTTTTTTAGAATGCAATACTCTGATGACATCTTATCTGTCGTTCGATCGTAGCGCAGATGGATGAATCGTTGCTTTCTCACAAGGGCGCCCTGTGCGTGGGCAGAACAAGGAGTAGCGTTTGCATGTCAGCTGTGGTCTATTCGCGGTTTCAACACACTTTTTGAATCAAACCTCTAAAAAAAAAAAAAACATTAATGACCTGTTTGGTGGTTTCCTAAATATGTCTTGTATCGCTATCGTTTTATATTTGTGTTAACATAAAAGCATTTTATTTTTGGTTAAATTGAACTTTTACTTACATTTCATCTCTAAATTATAATATTTCATTTATAATGAATACCAATAAAAACAGTTAATATGTGTATTGGTAATGCCTAGTAAGAAATAGTCCTTACGGGAAATTTTATGTATTTGAGTGCGCACGAATGTAGTGCATATTATTTTATGGACCTGGTTAAGCCTTATTTGCATGTGAGGCGGAGGAATATCGTGGAAAAAGAACTTTAGCAGAGCTTTAGAAAGGGAAATAACCGTTAATGGATTATACGCAATTTTTTTTTTTTTTTTTTTCAAAATTTAATGCTTTTTTTTTTCTTTAGAACAATTATCACAGTCATGTGACTTTGATTAAGATTACCAAGGTGTTACTTAAGTGGGTGTTTTGATATACTACTATAGACAGTTCACGGCGTCTTCACACTTTTTGAAACAAACCTTTGAAAAATACCCCGTGTATGGCATGGTTGGTTGCTTCCTAAACATATCCTACATCACAAGCGTTTTTACTTGCCTTTACATTGAAGCACCTTATTTTTAATTAAATATAACTATCCCTTAAGCTTTATATCACATTCAACATTAATCAAAAAAGGAAGGGAAATAAGTATGTTGGTAAATGGCTAGTAAGAAATAGTTCTTACGCGAAATATTATTATGTTCCTTTTTTCTTAGATTTATTTGCAAAGTAAATACGCCTTATATGCCTTCAGGTAGCTTTGTTGGAATAACATGCCATTGTAGCGTATCGAAAAATTCAAGTTGTGCTTATTTGCCCAGTGGACAAATACGGTGCGTTGTCCCATTGGTGTATTTCCCTAGAGTTTTATTTTTTAATGTGGCGAAAGAATACGTAATGCATAGTCCAAAAAATAGAACTTAAGCAGGGCTACATAAAAGTTGGGAAAAATGCGAATGGACCATTTTCACTAAGCTGTAAAGCAAATATGATATAATCAAGTTGTGATTTTTTTTTCCTTCGTAAAAGACCGAGTCTGTTGTAAGACCATAATAAAAAAAACGACACAGCATTGTTTAAACATGCGATATGACATTATAACGTTGGGCTAGGAAGACGAAAATTATTTTACTTAATTTTCCTTTGTTTCAAGTCTCGTGCGATTGTTTTTTTTTTTTTAAGTTTTATACATTTATATTTGTTTTTAAAATGATTTCTATGGTATTATGTTATTTTGAAGTTCAATTCCTTTGTTGATATCTATGACATTTGAGTAATGGAACATCTTTAGAAGCAGTCTGCAAAATATGATGTAGTGGGGTACATTTTGACGTAGTGTTTTGCAAAATCGTACAAATAATGACGTTTTTGGACAAAAACTTGTAATTAAAATTTTAATCTAAATTTTTTATCTGTTTTTCACGTTGGCGTAGATAGCGAGCACGAATTGTTGGACTGTGTGCGTAAAAACATGATTTTTTTTTTCATATACCGGACGAGGATGTTGTTTTATAAAAGAAAAATATCGTAGCTCGTATTTGAAATGGCAAACCAAATGAGCAAAGCGTGGTCAGGAAGTATAAAGAGCCAAAAAGAGTTAAAAGGATGAGCAAATATTAACTGATTATGAAAGCTGGAGATGTTTTATTTCTCGCTGAATGTTAGTTTCGGTTTTATTTGAATACACAGAGCACGCGAGAAGGTACATATGTCGATAGATGAAAGGAATCCCCCCACGGTGACTAATCCATGAATAACGTTACTGTTGCAAATTAAGGAAAACTTTTGTGACACGAACATCAAAATAGGGTAGATGGCGATCGGGGAGGACAGTCGGTTAACAAGCCAATTTTCAGTCTGTCGGTTTGTGAGCCTCAAATAACTACTCACTAATTATATTAAAAATAGATTTTTATCCCCCGGCTTCAACCAACTAGTTTTTGGTCGGCTTCTCGTTATGTTTAAATCCATTACAATAATATTTTTAGAATTTATTCGAGCTTTTAATTAAACGTTCTTGAAGTAAACGCTATCANGTTTAAATCCATTACAATAATATTTTTAGAATTTATTCGAGCTTTTAATTAAACGTTCTTGAAGTAAACGCTATCAACATTTGTATACTCATTGAAGTTATTTACAATAACTGTATGTTTTATAAATAAATCTAATTCTTTTTAGAAAATCATCCGCGAAAGACCGCGCAAAACTATTCATTGAAAATTTTATAATAAGATTGATTCGAAGGTGTTCCGCAGAAATGTTCTTTAAGGGGCCCGACTTGGCGCTGAAACTGCATTGCATAGTGTTTGAAACACACGCTTTTCTAAGAAACTTTTAAACGTGGGTCCAATATTTTGATGTGCGAAAATAACACACACCTCAGACGAGGGCTATTGAATGCTTTCAAGACGTTATGCATATTAGAAACACCATTTCAGAGTACTCCAAAATTGCTATGCCCGTTTTTTTTTTTTCAAAGCGCCGTATCTCGAACGCATCGGATACATACAAAAATACTCAAGAGCTCAGAATTGAACTTTACTACGGACTTTCAACCAATAAACGGATATGGTCAGCGCTGAAAGTCCCATAGGTACACGCAGCACGACTAGAACACTGCACGCCTCACGGCAGTTTCGCCCTTATCGCTCCCGCGCTTCTCGGCCTCAAGCGCTGAAAATAACTCCAGGTAGGCTGGCGGCCCCTTTGCAGTAGTCATTTTAACTGGTTCCATTGATCGAGAAACAATATGTGTATTTCAGGTTTAGAGCCCATTCCGTTTATTTAATATCACTTTTCCTCATCCATAGGTAAGCGCACGCTGACGTTTGTTTTCGNGGTTTAGAGCCCATTCCGTTTATTTAATATCACTTTTCCTCATCCATAGGTAAGCGCACGCTGACGTTTGTTTTCGTCGTAACGTTGTTTGCTTCTTTCTTGTTTACGACGTTCACCGAAGATTTTTTCTCCACAATCCAGATAGCCCCTTAATAGAAATGCGAAATCCACTCTTTATAGTATNGACGTTCACCGAAGATTTTTTCTCCACAATCCAGATAGCCCCTTAATAGAAATGCGAAATCCACTCTTTATAGTATTTCTTAATTTAGGTCTCAAATGTTATTGCTACCTGTAGTTCACTGAAAGAAAAAAAATTGTGTCGTAGGAACCATAATTCTGTAGCTTTTACCCTCCAAGGCGGTTAAAATAGGGACAACAGTCTGTTTGGTTGTGACTACCCTACGAATATTGATACAGTAACACAAATAGAACGTATTGTAAAATGTCATTGCGTCACAAATCAGTGACGTCATTTGTTTCTTCATAATATAATGTTGGGATTACAAACGAGTAAGGTTCTGACTACAATCCAGTATGGTGTTCCCTNCATTTGTTTCTTCATAATATAATGTTGGGATTACAAACGAGTAAGGTTCTGACTACAATCCAGTATGGTGTTCCCTACAATGCTGCTCTGAAGCCGCTATAGAGCTGATTGTGCACCTAGCAGTGACATATGGTAGTGCTAACAATCTGTTCTGTTGCCTGAACTGAGTAGCATGGTAGCCCTAACGATCTTGTGTGGTCTATTGTAATTTCATCGTTGGTTCATAGGATGCGATGCTGTCTGTATTTACTTTTGAGAACTTGAAATGTTCCTTGTGGAAGCAGGCAGCCTCGNCGGTTCATAGGATGCGATGCTGTCTGTATTTACTTTTGAGAACTTGAAATGTTCCTTGTGGAAGCAGGCAGCCTCGAACTGCCGGCACTTGTGTTGATAGACGGACGCTTTAGACCGTTCGGATGTTATATCATTTGTGAGATTCAGGTTTTTTAATTTTTTTGTTTTATAGTGATTAATTTAAAAAAAAGTATGTCATTTAACGTGTCTGCAGACAAATCTCGACGTGACGAATCCACATGTGAGTTAGCTTATTTATATATTACTAGCTGTGCCCGCGGCTCCGCTCGCGTGGACTACAGAATTATTGTTTATGTTTTTTTTAAAATAAATAATTGAAATCAAAATTCGCAGTGGACTCGCAATAAATACACGTACATGCTTGAACGTGATTAGTTTGTTACTAACGACGCGAGCCGACTGAGCGCCGGCCGAGCGCACGCGACTCGTGCTCCCCCTCCCCCTCATCTTCTACCCGCCGCCGCCGCCGCCGCCATGGGTCTCCACGTCCGCGTACGGTCAACTGACTCGCGAAAAATTATTTTTTCACTAAACTTTTAATATCTCTTAAATTATAGGTGGGAATTGGTTTAGACAGCGTATTGCAAGAGAGCGCTCTGATGGTAAACTTATTTCTGACTTGATTCACTATTATCGTCACTGCTTATTTCTTATGTTACTTTACGTAACAAAACATATAGTAAAACCTGGCCAGAGAACATAGCTATGAATTAAAAGGAAAAAAAAACACGTAAATCGGATAAGTGGTTCTCGAGTGATAAGCGCACTAACAGACGGAGAGACGTTGAGTTTATAATACGTATAGAAATAATCTTTCCTTTATGTTTTAAATACTTATATTATATAACATAGGGTATCATCCGATATAAAAATGTTTTTAAGCGTAACGTTTGTGCAAACAGGTTTTCCTTTCACATCATATAATTTGTAGTACCAACTTTTTATGGCGTTAGTTATTTCATTTTTATGTCCTGTCTGTGTAAGGTGTAAGTGATATATGTCTTTTAAAAACCAATAGAACATTCCAGCACCATTGATGCTATTATTTCGTTTTACGCTTAACATGGCGGTGTCTGTCAACACTTAAAAGAGTGCATAGTACCCTCACAAATTGTCAACAGCCTCCACTATATAAATATTACTTCACAATTGCAACATTTTCCTATTTGCATTGTGTATTGTAATTTATACTATTTATATAATCTTTCAAAGAATTAGGAGGATGCCTTCAACATTCCACGACACTGTTGTAGCTACCGTACGTGTTCTGTAAACTTTTGAAGAAAAAAAAACGAGGTGATTTCTACAGAATATTCTGTTGCAGTTACCAAACAGCAGCACTGTTGGGTTTACAATATCTTGTTCTGTTACCTTAACAATACTTTAAGATTGTCATCACATCTATCTGTGTAGTTCCTACTACAAAAAAAAACACTGTTCCTGCTACATAAAAGATGGCTCCCACAACATAATAACTTTTAATAATATTTGTATTGTTCTGCTAACAATTTGGATTGTAAAATAATTACAGAACATTGTGTTGCTGGTACTAAAGTTTAGTTGTCGGTACCATAAAATGCCATTACAGAACGGTTTTGTTAAATTTTCTGTGATGATTTATTTGACTGACCATTCCTTCAGGCCTGTTTTATGGTAAACGAGGCATACTTAGATCTCGATAGGTCATTTCCGTCGTTCGTTGAAATGAGTGGAGAGGCTTGGGTGGCTCGTAACATCGGGGTCTTGAGAGCCGATGTGGGTGAAGTGAGCTGAGTATGTATGGAGCAGCGCCGGAATGAAAGGGCGAAAGTAACGGCATATCCCCGATAAAACCCGCCACTATTGCGAAAATGCTTGGACTACCCCGCCAGGAATCGATCCCTGTTCGATTTCATGTGAGTCAAGTGCTCTGACCGCTGCGCTACCTAGGCATAGTTTGTCGAAAATAAAAAAAAATGGTTGCCTTATCAGTTCAGTCTTATTGATTAAGTTGCCTTTACAAGAACGAAGTGATCCATTCTTGATGTCGCCCAATGTAACGGCTATCAGACTTAACTCTGCTTAGCACGATTTAGCCTATATAATTTTGTCACCGGAATTCACGGTTTACAGAATTCAGTTGAGAAGTAAAAATACGTCTTAAAAGAAAATAAAAAAATAAATCTAAATTTCGGCTATGTGGTAAATGAGGTATTTAAAAATTCCCATTATTGTTGAAAATGTCTACGTCTTAGAAACGTGTGTGGAATTAAAGCGCTAGCCATCCGTTCAGAGTACCTTGGCAGTTTCATAAATATATCTTGCAGTCAAGTTATACAGGAAAAAAAAAAAGGCACTGTGTTTCTATATTGCACGAAGCATGTAACGAAAATAAATTAACAATTCCAAAACCATATAAGATTTTCCAAGACACTTGGTCTCTGATGAGAATAATATTTTTTGTTGGTGCTAAACGATGGTTACGGAGTGTTTGCTTAGTAACCACGGGGCGTATTTTAAGCATCACGAGAACGTTGTTTAACTTATACTGTGTTTAAAGTGTTGCTTAATATAGTGGAAATTTCATGAGCTTATGTCTGGAACAATATCATAACCCCGTTCCCGTATATTCGAAATATATATATGTGTAGTAGTTCGAGAACCAGTGTCCGTATAGTCGCTTGAATAATCCGCGCACATTCGGCGAACTCCCATGGAATGTGCACCGAAGCGCGTTATACAAGTAACGGACGAACGCTCGAGGCTAGTTCTGCGCGCTTCGCTTCAAAGCAACCTCGCCGCGTGGCGTNCCGTATAGTCGCTTGAATAATCCGCGCACATTCGGCGAACTCCCATGGAGTGTGCACCGAAGCGCGTTATACAAGTAACGGACGAACGCTCGAGGCTAGTTCTGCGCGCTTCGCTTCAAAGCAACCTCACCGCGTGGCGTGTTGTTCGAGTTGCGTGTTAAATACGGCTCGCGAGTCCTACTCAGCGGATCCCACGAATGCGATGAAGAAAAGCCAGAACTTGTGGTGAGAGGAAACGGAATCTTATAAAAA
>NQII01000680.1:360059-479219 GCA_002778355.1 Clitarchus hookeri | reverse complement strand
GTTGCGTGTTAAATACGGCTCGCGAGTCCTACTCAGCGGATCCCACGAATGCGATGAAGAAAAGCCAGAACTTGTGGTGAGAGGAAACGGAATCTTATAAAAACAATAATTAAATGGTGTAGTTAAAACATAACCTAAAGAGAAGAGTAATGACTGTGAAAACTGGCATTACGAGACGTGCTAAACGTCATGGCTTGGGGCTTGTTTGGAATTGTAAATTTATTCTTTTTTTTTTTAAACAGAAATATATGTTGACAAAGTGTGGCCTGTTTTTCGAAGAATAAATGTTTCTCTAGCAGAAATATATTTAAGTCGGATTCTCTGCGTGTTCTTTTCTCCTCCTAAAGTAATTCGAACCCTTACACTAACTAGCATAAAACTCGGCTAATCTACCACGTTTATTGTATGTGTAACACCCATAATGTCATTCTCATCCATGTTCTGATTCTGGTTTCATGAGTTAAGCAAGTTTATTGTATGATAAATAACTTTAATTTTTAATTGTGCATAGCTTTTACCAGTAAATTATAAAAATGCCATTTTTCCTTGTTGTTTACATAAATTTTATTGAAGTTTGAATCCGTGTATCATGTTGTTTGAAGGACCAACATACAGTGAAATCAATTAGGCCACAAGTTACAATCCATCTAAATCCATTATATTATGAAAATATACATAATTATACTTCGTATACAACTAACCCCATACTTTTAATACAACTCATAATAATAATTAAACGAAATTTTAACCAAGTTTTCTTTAACACATTCAAATTGTCATAAACGCACATGATTTTGCAATTGACCTTTGTTTCCCCATAACTGAAAATTTTTTTCATTTGCTTCCTTCTACTAGCAACATTTTCAAGATATCGCAAATAAATGTGAACGCAGTAAATTTCAATAATGCACTGCAAATCAAAATATTAATAAATAACTAGGATTTCAGTGTACTGATTATACATCTTAAATGAAGAAAGGGTTACATTTCATCCACTTTAGCAGCATCTTCTACTTGAGCACTGAAACAGAGTGCTTCTTCTTCAGCATATCATTTGCAAATTTTGATGCTGTCAACTTTTTGCAGGACCTATTGGGATATTTCAAATTTACACCGTCAGTTCATGAAAATAATTTAATTAAGTGTGCTAAATATATAATTACCACTTGGCCATATACACATTCCAATTTCCTTCCAGAAAACTGTCCCCCATATTCCATCGATAATTTTAAATAGGGAGTAGATTATCCTCTCGCCACTAAATAATAATTCTGTCCACTATGTATAAGTCAAAATCCACCAAATATGCCGGGAAAATCCACTGAGTTGCCAACACTAGTCGGGACATTCAGGTCTGGAATGTAAGGGAGAGACCCAGACATCTCGTGTCTTAAAGACCTGTGCATATTTTTCATTCTCAGATTTCGGAACATTGTGAATTTCGTGCTTCAGGATACCACGTAGTGTTTGGGTAAATAAATATTCAAAACGAACAAAATGTTTGATTTCGGTTTCAAGCTGTTACTGTCCTGTAAAAAACTCTCTTTAGCTGTTATTCTGTTTGCATTGAAATGAGAATGTTACAGGTTATTTGTCTGTATTACGCTCATCAAGGTTCAGCAATTTTTTCCCACGTCAAATTCAAACAAAAACAACGTACATAGGTGCAAAACAAACTCTGGTTTCATGCATGGGGAAAACCAGGCCGTCCGTTTCGACCGCACAAACATGCCTTTTCCTATTTTTTTTGTATTCTCGACTACCCGCGCCCGCGCGTTCAGGTGAAATCGCTGCGTGGAGTGCTGCGTCGGCTCTTCCTCCTCTCTGTTTTCTTTTCATCTCGGACGTGAGCGCGGAAAAGTCGCTCGTCGGCGGGAAACGCCGCCAGGCTGACGGAGGAGACGCACTTGCGACGCTGAAAAGCGGTTTCTAGTTTCGTTTTCCACGAACTTTGTCGCGTTTGACGGATTAGCATTCGGACTCGTTTGAATGTGATATTTGCTCCCAGTTTGCTGGAAGTGACTATCAAGTGCCTAGTTCTGCGTGTCAGTTAAAACACTTTAAAAATCAACGCTAGAGTGAGTGAGCGAGAGAGTGAGTGAAGAGATTTGCGCGGGTCTTGAGATCCGATGAGGATGAATTAAAGTGAGTATGGAGCGGCCCGGCGACGCAATGCAAGGGCGGGGGAAACGGTATATCCGCGAGGAAACCCGCCGACCAGCGTCATCGTCCGGCACGATTCTCACATGCGAAAATCCGGGAGCGACCCCGTAGGGAATCGGCTAGGTGTGAGGCGAGTAGACTGACAACTGCACCACCGTGGCTCTTCAGTATTAACATAAACGTTAGCCGACCTCCCGTGGCGCAGTCGGTTGGTACGCCGCCAGTCGTGGGAGGCTCTGAGTTCTAATCCCAGGTAAGGCATGGTTGTTAGTTTAAGTTAGGTCATAAACTATTTTGTAAGCCGTCCGGTGATAAGCCTTCAGGCAGAAAGCCGAGGGACGTTAATAAGCCCTTTCCAACCCAACATAAACGTTGATAGCGAATTAGTTAAATCAGTTATACATCTTAGGAAAATTGTAAGATTTGACTGATATTAACTTGCTTCTATTTTATTAACGCTAGAGTGTACATTGGCGTAAAATTATCCAATATCGTATTCGAGTTTNGATATTAACTTGCTTCTATTTTATTAACGCTAGAGTGTACATTGGCGTAAAATTATCCAATATCGTATTCGAGTTTATAAGCAATTCGCGGTGTTTTCACTGACGGACGTATATAGGAGAGCTACAATGGAAGAACGCGGGGGAAAAAAATCGTCACTCCCACGTTACAATTATACTGATACACCTCATTTGTAAAATTGAGAACAATTTATTAGACGCTTTGTACTTAAGTACTGGGGAGTCGGCCATCATAGTGCAATTTTTAATCATCTCTTGAATTTAAAACGTATCAGTGTCGAACTTTACCCTAAGCTTGATTAAGATTCACTTAACTGCATGTAGCAAAATTACGTGTAAAAAACAGATCAATGTATTTCGCAAATCAACTCATTAAGAGATTATACTTACTGTCGTTGTATATTGTGAATTTCTCCCATTTGCATGACTTCTTTGAAGTTCAATGATTCCTTTTAGAAACACGAGGAAGGCTTCAACTTTGTAATAAACTCACCAATTCAGCATCAACAAATTAGGTAACTGTAAACGCAGTTACTTGCTGCAAAGTTATTGTAATTAGTGTTTTGATGTAAACACATCGTTGCCGCGTACTATCTCTAATAATTTCATTTATTGCGCAGGCTACCTAAATTACTCAAATAAATTTAAGCCGCCTTCCTGCATATCGTATTTCCATATTGCAGTAACACTGCACATACCACCAGTCAGGAATTTATAGGGTTAGGTGGTGGGGGGGGGGGCACGTGCCACCCCCTTACACTGAGAAAAAGGTTTTACGGAATGTAACTAAGTTTGTTTGGCGCAACCAAAATAATTGTTTGTATGGGGACAATTAAATTTATTGTTATTGTAACGACATTATTTTGTTGTTCTTATTTGCCTGCCCCCAAACTGTAAGATTTGTTTGGTGCAACTTATGTTTTGTATGTCTATACATACATTAAACAGTTATGGTTATTATTTTTTTAAAATGTGTTAACCATGACCAAGTTTCAAACCCGGACCATTTGCGCCCGAATGCTTGGCCCTAGCAACGTCAGTTAAAGTGACTATTGAATATTTTTAAATACATCATTTCAAATACATGACTACACGGTAATAAATATTTCAAGTTTTAGATCTTTACTTTTTATTTTCCCATTGAACTAATTTTATTGAAATTTCCTTACAATTATTAGGCATCAATAAATGCACTTGCAAACACTTTTATTATCCGAAATATCACAACAATTAAAATCAAACTCTCGAGCTGTATTTCCGAATGATGGCAATGAAATGGGTAGTCAGCCATATATATACAGTTGATTCATCCAAATATTTGGTCAACAAACTAATTTATTTTTGCTGAACACATAGTTTTTGTCAATTCAGACATGTAGCTTGTTACACGAAGGAACTCAATTTTGTTGGTTTTTTTAAGTTTTGTTTACTTAATAAAATACTTTGTTGGGGTTTCTATATATGTTTGGACAAGAACAAACAAGTANGATATTAACTTGCTTCTATTTTATTAACGCTAGAGTGTACATTGGCGTAAAATTATCCAATATCGTATTCGAGTTTTTAAGCAATTCGCGGTGTTTTCACTGACGGACGTATATAGGAGAGGTACAATGGAAGAACGCGGGGGAAAAAATCGTCACTCCCACGTTACAATTATACTGATACACCTCATTTGTAAAATTGAGAACAATTTATTAGACGCTTTGTACTTAAGTACTGGGGAGTCGGCCATCATAGTGCAATTTTTAATCATCTCTTGAATTTAAAACGTATCAGTGTCGAACTTTACCCTAAGCTTGATTAAGATTCACTTAACTGCATGTAGCAAAATTACGTGTAAAAAACAGATCAATGTATTTCGCAAATCAACTCATTAAGAGATTACACTTACTGTCGTTGTATATTGTGAATTTCTCCCATTTGCATGACTTCTTTGAAGTTCAATGATTCCTTTTAGAAACACGAGGAAGGCTTCAACTTTGTAATAAACTCACCAATTCAGCATCAACAAATTAGGTAACTGTAAACGCAGTTACTTGCTGCAAAGTTATTGTAATTAGTGTTTTGATGTAAACACATCGTTGCCGCGTACTATCTCTAATAATTTCATTTATTGCGCAGGCTACCTAAATTACTCAAATAAATTTAAGCCGCCTTCCTGCATATCGTATTTCCATATTGCAGTAACACTGCACATACCACCAGTCAGGAATTTATAGGGTTAGGTGGTGGGGGGGGGGGCACGTGCCACCCCCTTACACTGAGAAAAAGGTTTTACGGAATGTAACTAAGTTTGTTTGGCGCAACCAAAATAATTGTTTGTATGGGGACAATTAAATTTATTGTTATTGTAACGACATTATTTTGTTGTTCTTATTTGCATGCCCCCAAACTGTAAGATTTGTTTGGTGCAACTTATGTTTTGTATGTCTATACATACATTAAACAGTTATGGTTATTATTTTTTAAAAATGTGTTAACCATGACCAAGTTTCAAACCCGGACCATTTGCGCCCGAATGCTTGGCCCTAGAAACGTCAGTTAAAGTGATTATTGAATATTTTTAAATACATCATTTCAAATACATGACTACACGGTAATAAATATTTCAAGTTTTAGATCTTTTTTTTTTTCAATTTTTATTTTCCCATTGAACTAATTTTATTGAAATTTCCTTACAATTATTAGGCATCAATAAATGCACTTGCAAACACTTTTATTATCCGAAATATCACAACAATTAAAATCAAACTCTCGAGCTGTATTTCCGAATGATGGCAATGAAATGGGTAGTCAGGCATATATATACACAGTTGATTCATCCAAATATTTGGTCAACAAACTAATTTATTTTTGCTGAGCACATAGTTTTTGTCAATTCAGACATGTAGCTTGTTACACGAAGGAACTCAATTTTGTTGGTTTTTTAAGTTTTGTTTACTTAATAAAATACTTTGTTGGGGTTTCTATATATGTTTGGACAAGAACAAACAAGTANGTTTTTTAAGTTTTGTTTACTTAATAAAATACTTTGTTGGGGTTTCTATATATGTTTGGACAAGAACAAACAAGTATTTTGTTGGCTGTAACAATGCTTTATGTCAGTGTAAAAATGTAAGACATAGTATGGAAGTGAAGGTTCTATGTATACTAGTGGAAATTTTTTTCTAGGTCACTTGTTACAAGGCTATCACTTATGAGTAGGTGAGAGGGGGGAGGAGCAACGGGCAAGGTACAGCATGCAAATGTGCCCCTCGCTTCAAATTCAATTTGTATGTGTCCTCTATTTTTACAGTTTTTAAAACCGTGGTTGCGTTTTACTAACGTGAATTAATAAACATATGAATTTTACTTTTGTATTGGGAAGTAGTTTAACAATAATTACGACCAAAATAGTTNAACGTGAATTAATAAACATATGAATTTTACTTTTGTATTGGGAAGTAGTTTAACAATAATTACGACCAAAATAGTTTACATTGATAAATAAAGAATGGCGCGATCAGAGACAAAATTTGAATGGCGAGATATTTCCCAGCATCCAGCACGAGGCGTAACCTGAAAATCTCTTACTTGACCCAGGAGTCTTGGTCGCTGAGCGGTTAGCCTGCTCGCCTCCCACCTAGGTGAACCTGGTTCAATCCTCGGCCGGGTCACTTCCGGATTTTCGCATGTGGGAATCGTGCTGGAAAATGCCGCTTNTCTCTTACTTGACCCAGGAGTCTTGGTCGCTGAGCGGTTAGCCTGCTCGCCTCCCACCTAGGTGAACCTGGTTCAATTCCCGGCCGGGTCACTTCCGGATTTTCGCATGTGGGAATCGTGCTGGAAAATGCCGCTGGTTAGCTGGTTTTCTCGGGGATCTCCAGTTTCGCTCTCCTCAATCATTCCCATTGGCTCTCAAGACGTCGCTGTTAAGAGCCGCCCAAATCACTTAACTTCACTATAACTTGACTCGGACAAGTGCTGTTGGCAGCGCTGGATGCCAGGACAAGTAGGCAGTTGTTTTGATTCAGACTACACGTCAATTTAAAAGTTGTAGAATAAGCAGTTTCGACAGTTGGCGGATAGTCTGTAGTTTCGCAGGACAACGCGAAGTTAGCGATCTGGGAATATATTCCCTGACCCCCATCGAACAAACCACATTTGTGAAATCTCCACATCACGCTAGGAAAATGCGCGTATGTACCTTAACATATTGGATCCTAGCCGATCAATTAATTTTGCTTTCGGTCGATTCTGCCTTTTCGTTCCGCTGTTATGCTAATTTATTCACTTTGTCATTAATTTTTGTCCCTATGGGGTTGCTCCCGGATTTTCGCGCGTGGCAATCATGCCGGACGATGCCGCTGGACGGTTGGTTTTCACGGGGATCTGCCGTTTCTCCCGCCCTTGCATTCCGGCACCGCTCCATACTCCCCTCGCTTCATCCTCATCGACTCTCAGGACCCTGATGTTAAGAGTTAGTACCTAGGGCATATGTTCCGTGTATTCGCTGTTTGCGCGTTTAGGCGTATCTCAGCAAAACATTATCCTGGGATTGCGAATTTTTCCCAGAAAAGATAAAAGCCAATTATCTAAACCCGTACAGTTTTGTTTTTATATATAGGGTGTTCTAAGAGAGAGAAAATTCGCTAACATTGTTAAAAAAATCGCATTTTTAAAGCTTGCCTGTGCAGTTTTTTAAGCGGTAGGAGGAAAAAAAACCGCACAGTTGTAGTTTCAACGCGTGTAATGAAGACACGCTGTTACATAACTAATTTACACAGGAAAGTATTACGAAAAAAGGACTGCACGCAGATTCAGTGCCTTGCGCCTAAAGGAATGGGGCGCTGGGTACTCGTCCTATTGTCAACCGTATCGCTGTACTTTGAATGTGAAATATGTATATATATATAATATACACACAGGTTGTTCGGAAATTAAACGCCCAAACAGCGGGAGGTGATTCCTCTTATGAAAAATAAAGTCGAAAATATATAGGATACCATATACCTGAACGGAATATTAAAGGAGATATGGGGGTATGAAAATTGGGTTTTGTAAACGTATTTTTGCCGAATGCCTTGTACAACGCCTACAAAGTCTGCAGCAGAGAGGTCACTTATGTCCCCATGTTGCAGAGAGACATGCGTAATGCTGGCCGTCCTCGGTCTGTGCGCACTGTTCGGCTGGAGGAAGTGATACGTCAGCACATCAACGACGCGCCCTCCACTAGTACACGCTCCACAGCGCGCCAAATGGGCGAGTCCCATTCAACCGCGTGGGACGTACTGTGNACGCGCCCTCCACTAGTACACGCTCCACAGCGCGCCAAATGGGCGAGTCCCATTCAACCGCGTGGGACGTACTGTGTTTAAATCGCTGCCATCCCTACCGCTGGCAGAAAATACAGGGCATTCAGTGAAAATACGTCTGCAAAACCCAATTTNTTTAAATCGCTGCCATCCCTACCGCTGGCAGAAAATACAGGGCATTCAGTGAAAATACGTCTGCAAAACCCAATTTTCACAGGCTCATATCTCCTTTGATATTCTGTTCAGGTATATGGTGTCCTGTATATTTTCGACTTTATTTTTCATTAGGAATCACCCCCTGCAATTTGACTTTTAATTTCCAAACATCTGTATAGTGTGACCTGAATATTTTGAGATACAGTGCTTAAAAAATCCTTCGAATGTTAGTAAATTGTTTTTCAAACGTGCGTGATGTCTTGAAGACACTCAATGGGCATTCGTCTGAAGTATTATTTTAGTAGATCAGTACATTTGGTGCACGTTTAATAGTTTCGTTAAAAAAAANAATGGGCATTCGTCTGAAGTATTATTTTAGTAGATCAGTACATTTGGTGCACGTTTAATAGTTTCGTTAAAAAAAAGTTATTTCAAAACCTTTGCAATGCATTTCAAGCACCAGTTAGAGGGGCCTTTTAAGGAGAATCCCTATAGTATACATTTCTAAATGCCTGGAGGTTCCATCTGGCCGTATATATATCCTGTTCGCGGTTTCTTTACACTTCTAGAATCAAACCTTCGAAAAATCACCCCATGTGTGACGTGTTTAGTTATTTCCTAAATATGCTATGTATCACGATCGTTTTATATCTCTGTTAACGTGAAAGTATCTTACTTTTCGCTAAATTGAAGTTTTAATTGTATTTTAGTTATACATTATAATAATTAATTTATAATAAATATGAAAAACAGTGATGAAACACGTGTGTTGGTAGCCCTTAGGAAGAAATAGTTCTATGCAAAATATCATTACTATTGAGTGCGCACGAATTCAGTGCGTTGTCATTTGGTTTAATTTTCCAGACTTAGCTGAGCTTAGTTTGCACTAGGCGGAGGAATATCATGGAAGTAGAACTTTAGCAGGGCTTCAGAAAAGTGTGAAGTAATCGTTGATGGATTACATAAGTATTGCGACAGGTCCTCTCAAGGCCGNACTTTGGCAGGGCTTCAGAAAAGTGTGAAGTAATCGTTGATGGATTACATAAGTATTGCGACAGGTCCTCCCAAGGCCACGATGTGCATTTCCGGGAAAATGAAATTATTGCAAGTGATATCTGTAACCGCAGGATACTATAACACGCGATATAAACCAATGGTTCAACTACAGATACCACTTTGCTATTTCTTCGCAGGAATGGTATAAATAGGCCATTTTTCATCAGTTGCACAAATTTTTCTCTTTTTGATAATTACGCTGAATACAATAAAAGTGAAAATTGCTGGTTAAAGAATTTTTTTTACCTTTCCCGGAAAANCTTTTTGATAATTACGCTGAATACAATAAAAGTGAAAATTGCTGGTTAAAGAATTTTTTTTACCTTTCCCGGAAAAAAATATTCCCAGAACATTTATTTTATGAGGTATGCCCGCCCATACGCACGATTTTACGGACAATATTTTACTATGTATTCTCCTTTAACAGCTGAAGTATTCACCAGGAATCGAACCGGCCTGCTGTGGTGAGACGTGGGGTAACCACTAATGCCTGGAAGGGGCCGCAGTGGTGTAGCAGCTAGAGCGGTCGCTTCCCACCAAGGCGAACCGGGCTCGATTTCCGGTGGGAGTAGCTTCCATGATTTTCACACGTGGGAATCGTGTCGAACGGGTTTTCTCGGGGATCTTACGTTTCCCCCGCCCTTGCATTCCGGCGCGACTGCCTCGTTTCACCCCCATCGGCTCTCTCTAGACCTCGTTGTCGAGAGCCGCCCAAATCTCTCCACTCCGGTAATGGCAATCTCTCGGGGACACGTTACCGCGTGGACACAGCGACTCTTCAGCCGCGGGTAGTGTAAGCCAGCCCGTTCCAGAGATAAGACCCCCCAGCCTGAGCGAGAGCCATCTGATAAGGGCGCGGGACATTATTTGCGATAGCAGAATATAAATACAGTGAACACGGGCGTTTCAACCGGCCGCCTGGGGGGCCGTCTTCCTGACGCCGTTTTTCACCGCGCCGATAAAGAGAGAGAAGGAGGGACGCGTGACGGCGCGATAGGACAAGGGGGAGAGAGAGACAGGGATGGGGAAACGGAGCGCCGGCAATAAACGAAACATCGGACTGGACCGGGGAGAAAAAAAATTACGTATCCCGACGTGCTGACCTAATATTGACGCTCTTCTTCGTCCTCGCGGTGTGGTCCGATGCACTGCCCCCCCCCCCTTACAACCATTGTACGTTTTTTTCGACGGCCGAAAAAACTCTTCTCCGACCCACCGCGGACCGGAAGGCCTGGGCATGAATACAAATATTCGGGGCGGGGAGCGAGTCGCAGTGCGTTGCTCGTCGGGACGTCCAAACTGTGCTCCTCCGTAGCCCACGACGATTCCGGTCGAAAACTTTTGCAGCTGACGCCAAAACGTTTATCCTTGTTTTCGGTCGCAGGAGGCATGCTGCCAAGAAGCAATTTTTTTTGTGACTCTGTGGACAACTCGCGGCAGGAGAATCGCGTTGACGGTTGCTACAGTCCACGAAGCCCTGNAATTTTTTTTGTGACTCTGTGGACAACTCGCGGCAGGAGAATCGCGTTGACGGTTGCTACAGTCCACGAAGCCCTGTTGAAGTTCTGCTTTCAGGCTTTTTCTCCGCTAGAAAAATTTTACCAACGTACCTACTAGTGCGCACTCCGTTAGATGCTATGTTGCACGAGAACTGTTCCTTACTACGCGTTACCAAAACACTTATTTTCTCTGTTTTTATTCATCTCAGTTATAAATGTAATATACTGATGTATATATTAAATGCAAGTAAAACCGTTATGTTAACAGTAGTATGAAAAGCTTGTAATACATTAAATATTTAGGGAAAAATCTTACACGTCATACATGGGGTGATTATTCAAAGGTTTGATACAAAAAGTTTGATGACACCGCGCTTTTATGCTCGTGGGCTTGTCAGGGATAGGTTTATGCTCTTCAAATTAATATGAACTTGTGTATTAAAAAAANAAAAAAAAAAAAAAATCTGACTGCCCGCTTCCCGTAGGGCTTGATTCTCGACCGGGTCGCGAAATAATTTTCGCATCTATGAAAGGTGGTGGACGATGCCGTTGGCGGGTGAAATTTATCGCAGAGCTCTCTGCTCCCCCACAATCACACTCCATAATCGGCACTGAGCGAAGTACGACAGTGGTAAACCGCTGTGCTTCATGTTCGGGAGGACCAGGGCTCGATTCTCGGCCCGGACGTTCTGATTACAGTTCTCCATGGTTTCCCGAAATTAATTCAGGCGAATGAAAGGGATGGTTCCTCCCGAGAGACCATGGGCAATTCATTCTCCTTTCCGGTAGCGTTGAGGAACTTTCTCCGTCTGTGGCGACCTCGCTTTTGACAAGACGTTTTAAGCCCTACCGTCCTCCATGACGGGTCTACTTGCAACATGCCACACCACCATCAGCGCTAAAGACGTCAGCTGTTCAGCGCAACCCAAACCTCTCTCCTCTCTCTCAGACACTCTCATTCCATTAATTTTTTTTTGCGTTATTAACATTATCACATACATTTCAGCCTCAGGTTACGGTACCATGTAACATTCTCGCTTCGAGAATTAAAGTTCGAGCATACTCCGGTATACTGTGTTCAGTGAGATGTGTGTCAGCAGAAAATATTTTGCCGTGGAAATNAATTTTTTTTGTGACTCTGTGGACAACTCGCGGCAGGAGAATCGCGTTGACGGTTGCTACAGTCCACGAAGCCCTGCTGAAGTTCTGCTTTCAGGCTTTTTCTCCTCTAGAAAAGTTTTACCAACGTACCTACTAGTGCGCACTCCGTTAGATGCTATGTTGCACGAGAACTGTTCCTTACTACGCGTTACCAAAACACTTATTTTCTCTGTTTTTATTCATCTCAGTTATAAATGTAATATACTGATGTATATATTAAATGCAAGTAAAACCGTTATGTTAACAGTAGTATGAAAAGCTTGTAATACATGACATATTTAGGGAAAAATCATACACGTCATACATGGGGTGATTTTTCAAAAGTTTGATACAAAAAGTGTGATGACACCGCGCTTTTATGCTTGTGGGCTTGTCAGGGATAGGTTTATGCTCTTCAAATTAATATGGACTTGTGTATTTAAAAAAAAAACCAGCAGGCTACCCGCCTCCCGTAGGGCTCGATTCTCGACCGGGTCGCGAAAGAATTTTCGCATCTATGAAAGGTGGTGGACGATGCCGTTGGCGGGTGAAATTTATCGCAGAGCTCTCGGCTCCCCCACAATCACACTCCATAATCGGCACTGAGCGAAGTACGACAGTGGTAAACCGCTGTGCTTCATGTTCGGGAGGACCAGGGCTCGATTCTCGGCCCGGACGTTCTGATTACAGTTCTCCATGGTTTCCCGAAATTAATTCAGGCGAATGAAAGGGATGGTTCCTCCCGAGAGACCATGGGCAATTCATTCTCCTTTCCGGTAGCGTTGAGGAACTTTCTCCGTCTGTGGTGACCTCGCTTTTGACAAGACGTTTTAAGCCCTACCGTCCTCCATGACGGGTCTACTTGCAACATGCCACACCACCATCAGCGCTAAAGACGTCAGCTGTTCAGCGCAACCCAAACCTCTCTCCTCTCTCTCTCAGACACTCTCATTCCATTAATAATTTTTTTTCGTTATTAACATTATCACATACATTTCAGCCTCAGGTTACGGTACCATGTAACATTCTCGCTTCGAGATTTAAAGTTCGAGCATACTCCGGTATACTGTGTTCAGTGAGATGTGTGTCAGCAGAAAATATTTTGCCGTGGAAATAACTGTACACAAGACTTATTTCAGAAATGTCGGAAAAGTGCACTAGTTCGTGAGACAGACTATAGGCGGGCGCCTTAGTATAATCTGAGCGATTCGTGTGCTTGTTACGAGCGGGTGGAAACAAACCTAGCACGTGTCGGGCTTGTAATCCATCTAACACCCTNGGGGGGGGGGGGGCGTCTGCACGAGCACATCACGTGAAAGCCAAAGATAAACAGTATCGCGGCAGGGGCGGTCGGAATTTTCCCAATGGTGGCTCGATGGCGTTAACAAAATATTTCCATATCTGTCGGCGGCGCGGCTCGCCATTGCCCTGCCTTCCACGCCGACTACAAAGTACGTGCAATTTCGAGAGAAAGAGAGAGAGAGCTGGAGAGAGATAGAGAGAGAGAGAGAGAGAAATGGCCGTTCACACGGCGTGGTGACAAACACACTGTGGGTGGGGTCGTGTCAATGTACGCTCGCGTGCAAAAATAACGCGGGGACACCACTTCCGATACTTGCGTGCTCGAAAATGTTTCCTCGCCATACGTTTATGTCGCTGTGANCAACGTCGTGTTGTGCGCTCCAAAAAGTTCCAGCATCCACCACAAATTACGATTTTTCAGATTTTTTTTCTCAGGAGGCATTTGATAATGTAAAAATTGCTATTGTTTCCAGTTCTTTAATACTTTATTATGCTCGTCCAAAAACAACAGGGAAACCAAGAAGTAGCGAATTTAGTAACGACTGTTTTCGCGTATTCAAAAACCATAATATTAAAACAGACACACATTTTGCACATGCTGTAAAAGTTTTTGATCCTCTTTTAAAATGTTTATTACCACGTGCAATTGTATCAAAACGACGAATTTCTAACAATGGTTCCAGGAATAATAGAAAATATACAGGCTGATCCTGAACTACGGATTCAAACGCAGTAATGCGAGTCCCTATACAAAATGAGATATAAAACATTATACGACTTACGTCCCACAGTAATTCGTAAGGGAGGAAGNGATTTTTTTTCTCAGGAGGCATTTGATAATGTAAAAATTGCTATTGTTTCCAGTTCTTTAATACTTTATTATGCTCTTCTAAAAACAACTGGGAAAACAAGAAGTAGCGAATTTAGTAACGACTGTTTTCGCGTATTCAAAAACCATAATATTAAAACAGACACACTTTTAGCACATGCTGTAAAAGTTTTTGATCCTCTTTTAAAATGTTTATTACCACGTGCAATTGTATCAAAACGACGAATTTCTAACAATGGTTCCAGGAATAATAGCAAATATACAGGCTGATCCTGAACTACGGATTCAAACGCAGTGNACGTGCAATTGTATCAAAACGACGAATTTCTAACAATGGTTCCAGGAATAATAGCAAATATACAGGCTGATCCTGAACTACGGATTCAAACGCAGTAATGCGAGTCCCTATACAAAATGAGATATAAAACATTATACGACTTACGTCCCACAGTAATTCGTAAGGGAGGAAGGTGCCCTTGAAAATCGATATTTTGAATGGCTTAAATTAAATACATTAAAATCTACTTGAGATGTAAGAACAATTTCATGAATACTGTTGTATTGAATCGAGATCTGGAATCCGCGAACAGTTGTTGGGTAATATACCCATTCTTGGGAAAACAGGATGAGTGAGTGAAGAGTTTTGGGTTAAACTGAACATAGAGGTCGTGAGAACCGATGAGGGTTAAGCGAGGTGAGTATGGAGCAACTCCGGAATGCGAGGGCGGGGGAAATGGGAGATCCCCGAGAAAACAGAACGATTCCCACATGCGGAAATCCGGAGAAAACAGGGGGTGCCACGTTATTATCCCATTAGCGTGTGTAACCTTAACGTGTTTTTCGCTTCCAGTGACGTCATAACTATGTGCACACTAATACACACGAAAACGTTGCCCTGGTGTAACTCCCTCAGGCGATCGGTTGTCTGTTTTTGTTGATACAGAGAAGGCTTCATAAACATCACATGAAAAACCAAAATTTATTCTGGAACTTGCAGGCGTTACCGATAAGTTGTTTTTCACTATTTATGAATTTTGTTTCCCACAAAAAAAAAAATAAACAGTCCCGAAGGCTCACCTAAGATGAACGTCTCGTTTGTTTTGATAGTTGGACTGAGTGAGCGTGCGCAAGAATGGGGAACGACATACAGCACACTTTTACGACAGAATCGCCCCGCCGCGCAGTTTCACGGAAGTGAAAAAGCGTGTGTAGGTTCCTGTGATGTAAGAGGATACTCTTTTACGAACTGGCTCCGCGAAACTTTGGAAGTGAGCCTTTCTTATTTTCTGTTCGGCTACTGCGTACTGCGAACTATGTTGGTTGGACTGCCGCCTGGCAAGTTAATTACCAGGCGTTGATTGGCTAAGGTTAATTCAACTCATGTTAGGAACAAAACGAGATCTTTTATGAGGGAGTTTGGCTTAGGGAAAATTCCCGCCGCCAGGTGCGTTGGTGTTCCAAAAAGAAAATTTTTATGCTCGCGGTAAATTGAAGAATAATATATTTATGTGTGTAAAAGTTCTTTTTGGGATAGAATTGTAATATATAGTTGCTCTAGCCAAAATATTTAGTATTAACTTTATTTAGTAACAATTATTCTTGAGTTTACAAGGGCAAACAGTAAAATACAAATGAGTTTGTTGGCATTGAGCGTTCATAAGCAAGCTTATTTCAGTGGAAAAACGTTATGAATTTAAGCGGAATAAGTATAGCCGTCATCAAAAGAAACTTTGTAAGTTTTTAATTTCGCTTAAATATGCTGTGCACGGAAGAATAAAAAATTGTATTTTTAACCATTTCACAATTTTTTTTTTCGATATAGTTAAATAAGGAAATTGTGTAAGACAACGTTTAGCTATATACAGTTTACCACCTGATATTAAACAACATGTAAACATATTTCGTTATATTTGAATTCTAAAGTAAAGAACTAAGTTAATTTTTTATGTAATTTTTAACACAATACAAGTCGGAAGACTCTACAAAATCATATTTATTTAATGAAAATTGCAATTGTCCTATTAACTTACTTTCAAAACAGAAATATTTCCGGTACACATCCGACACCAGTGAACCGCTAGACCTCAGTAGAATAAACCCTATATTGGCAAACGCCGTTTCGCCATGTTGCTGGCCAGTGACGCCATTTTGCTGGTAGTATAAGGATCTGTTTTACTTCTGTATTCTTACTTATTCTGCAACTTTATATATGGGGCACGGCCGTAGCTACAACAGTTCGCAATCCGGGTGTGATGGTCGGTGTAGTCTACAAACTTGCAAAATCCGCTTTAAAATCCACGACCTTTTCGAAGTCACACTTTTCAATCAGTTTTGCTACTGTACAACAGCTAATTTAATTCTTTCTGTATGATTTCTGGAAATTAATATGCAGTTTATATTTACGAAATCGAAATTAAATGCAGTCTGCAGACAGAAGAGAAAACGTTTCGCTGTACAGTCGTGGTACAAACGAGGACAACTTGAAACTTTAGCATACCCTCAGATAAAAGGGCGAATTTGGCAGGTCTGTGTCAGTATCGTTTTTATACATGTATATATAATTGTCCAAACGTTAATCTCCTATACAGATGTTTAATCTAAATAGTTGTCGGGTAAGTGGTAACGGTCCTTTAGTTACGCGCAGCACGACTGGAAGGCAACGTGCTAGTTCATTGCCTTGCCTGAAGAGGCGTTGCCGAAGTCACAATTTACATCGCCTCCTTGTGGCTGTTCCTCGACTCGAATGTGCCGAGTGTCTCGAGGTAGGCTTCCCCTTTTAGCCTTTTGTCACATTCTGAAAGTACTCAGGAATGACTAAAATTAAAAGCGGAAACTTATATTTGGACGTTTTGAAGTTTCTCTAAATTCCATTCGCAAGCAGACATCATGCGGGAGTAGGACAATGCAGCAGTTGTCTTCGCCACCTTCTACGATATAGCTTTCTAGCAAAACGCATCTTTACCCGGGCCACATGTTGCAAGGTTTTTTTTTGTAAAACGTTTCGTTGCCTGAAAATTGCGGGTAAATTAATATTTATAAGACTCAACAAAAACACAAGCTCTTACTAATTTAATTCTACNGTTGCCTGAAAATTGCGGGTAAATTAATATTTATAAGACTCAACAAAAACACAAGCTCTTACTAATTTAATTCTACATATTTTCTTGTAGCATGGTTCTCCTCTCCAAAGGGTACAAAGTATTTTTGGCTTGAAAGTGGTATCGTGAAAGGTGGCCGAGATACGCCTAAAATCATTTTACATGTAAAGTCCTATTAGGAACCCGTACAAGGCAGCGCCTTTATACAATTTTTTTTTTTTTGTTACCGAAGTTTTGGTTACTGTTTGACGGCAGCCTATCTGCGGTGGTCATGCTCGGTGAAATTCTCATTCTCTCCAGCGATCGATCCTCCCCCCTGACCGGCAGGTCCCACCCCTTGTAACCTCCGCAACCCGCACGCCAATGTCCAACTTTTCTCTTTGCTATGTCCATTGTGCCGGCTGACACGCGCTAATGGAAAGAACGAACTCGATTGGCTCCGGGTCAACATGGCGCGCACCGACGGAAACAAAACAACGTCGCCCGAGGCATTACCTGTTTCCGGCGTTGACAGCGCACGCAGTAAGTTTGAAACCTACCCCCTCCCCATCCCCTGGAAATTACGTGCAGTTATCCCTCACGGAACACTTAAGTAACATCACGTTCTACACCGAACTGGTATGAACAAGTGACATACTTACGGTTTTTTAGGAGTTAGATGGGGAGTGATAATTGTCCCGTTGTGCTGACAATACGTCGTTAGTTCCATTCGGAACCACAGCGGTAAGGTAATTAGACTACTCGCCTCCCCCCCCCCCNCAAACTAGATTTGATTCCCTGAGGGGTCGCCCCAGGATTTTCGCAAGTGAGAATCGTGCCGGACGCAGCTGTTTATTCCTGTACCACGCACGTTGTCAGCTGAGCACTTCCGCAAAAATAGCTGTTTTAATTTGTGCGTTTCCCAGACGTTTACAAATGACGTATCGTCGCCATGGATCTAATTACCAATAACCGTGGTTACAGTATCGAATTATTAGAAACAAACGTGTTAATATTACGGCAATTGTAATGAATGCGACACAAGATTGATTTTAATGTTTACATAGTTCAACATTTCACTTTGTAATCCAATTTCAAGATGCGTTATTATTTCTCATTATTCCTTACCAACATTACTGCCTCTACGTACTATAGTTTGATTTAATTAAAATACTTTAAAGATGTGCGAAGAGTTATTTATTTTTCAAACGTACTTCATTAAAAGGATTCTAACTATACATTATTTTACTACCCGGAGTAAAGCTGTTATATTCCGTCTGCCTTCTTCGTTCTAGGAACATTTTTGCTGTTCTTTGTAATTTGTCAATGGACCGTGGCAAATGCCTGAAATCAAATAAGAGGGCATTATGAGCGACCGCTCTGTCGTTGTAATGGCCACTCCCTCATATTACAAAATGGCGAACCCAATTACATTCACAGCGGGGTCAACTCCGAGTTTTTGCTTGGGGAAAAAAGGGCGGACGTTGCCGTTGGTTATTGAGTTTTCTTGGGTTAGTCACGTTTCCCCACTCTCCCCCCACAATTGCATCTTGTCGCTGCTCCATCTCCGCCACGCAAAATAAAATGGCTGTTCAAGATCATCGGCGGGAGGAATCACAAGACGAACTGTCTGTAAATTGACGTTCACTCGTTGCGATACTAAAGGTACTGCGTAGAAGTCCTTTGAAAGCTAGCTGTTGTACGAGAATTAAAACTAAAAGAGCTTCTTCGTATGTAATTTCAAGTAATTTGCTAGCAAATTTAACCCTTGATAATTATCAATTTATGGCATACGTAGTTTCATAACAGGAACGGATGTAAAATAAGTGCAATTTTGAAATCACGCGTCTCTTCGAAAATATAAAACCGGGCATACTTAGAAAAAAAAAGTTATCCATATTACTGTTTTATAAATGTAGAAGTTTTCACCTTCGAATGTAAACGTGGTCTTACAGTGTGGTTTCTGTATGTTTTAGATCTGATAAGTTGTCTGTACATCTGTGGTAGAAATCCCAAATGTCGTGTGATCATTGAAGAAATGCCCGTAGGTTGATCTGGTCCTGCCTCTCCACGGTCTTGCGTGGTTTGTTTCTTAAACTTACCCTCACCTGGCTCGTAAACTCTGCAAATTTATCCTACTAGATTAGATAATAAAACATTTTCCACAGGCCTCGCGTACATATTGTAGTGCGTGAACATCGCTCGAAGGACTACAATAAAGTTTACACATTTGACACAGATCCGAGAAATTTGAAGACTTGGTTTGTGGCGCTTTTCCGAAGCTCTCTACAGGACTCTGAGCCGTTAACAAAAACATGGACTTAGGGCAGCCGAATCAAGTAAAACACCCACGAAGTAACCTTTTAAGGGCGTCGCCTATTTTGTACTTTTTAGCGCGTATGAGCCAGGGAAGTTGGTCGAAAGTCTACAGCAATGATTAGTGCTGGTACCAATAATAGTTTTGCATGTTCCCGACCAGTATATTATGAGATACAACAGTGTGAAAAAGTCGTTTTAAGCTATGTTGGAGGACTCAAGAATATCATTTATAATGTGCATGATGTATCGAGAGTATTATACTTACCTCGTCTGAAGTGCTCCTTTTTTTAAAATTGGTTTAATAGGGACACGTTTAGTAGTTTCGTAAAAAAAAAAACGCAGATTTAAAACACCTGCAACGCAATTCAAGCACAATGCAGGCGGCGCCCTTATTAAAATCATACCTTGGGAACAGCCGGTGAACATGCGTATGAGACTTGTAGAGGACTGGTAGAGTTCAGCGCAATCTGGGTTGAATTCACTAAATGTACAGTCCTGTACTTACTGTACATGTTTTTTTGTTACGCTCTTTTAAACATGCGTCTATTGTATTTATTTATTTTTTTTTACGAAAGTAGCGTACTTGGTTGAATTTTTCAAACCATCGTACTGATTTTAAGAGACCTGGCACGGTGAAAGATCAAACAAAAGATGGCGTGAAGAATGAGTGAGTGAGCGAAGAGATTTGGGCAGCTCTTAACATAGAGGTCTTGAGAGCCGATGACGATGAAGCGAGGCGAGTATGGAGCAGTGTCGGAATGCAAGGGTGGGGGAAACGGGAGAACCCCGAGGAAACCCGCCGAGGAGCGGCATCGTCCGGCACGATTCTCGCTTGCGAAAACGCTGGGGCGACCTCTCAGGGAATCAAATCTTGTTTGCCAGGGGGGGGGGCGAGTAGTCTANCGTGAGCGGGGAAAGGGGGGCAGGCGCAGATTTTTCGCTCGGCGATGCCGTCGAGTTATTTCCAGCTTGATGGCCCGCGGCCACTGAAACAGTTTACGCTGAACTAATCCCGCAAACATTGCTTTAATTAGATTGCCATTAGCGCGGGACAAGTGGGGAGTGGCACTCGCTTCACCGCTGGTAATTGGCAATCAAATCTCGTCTCCCGCCTGCAAACTAGCCCCATGTATCCTGTATGCCTAGTTATCACGGGCGTTTAGGTTTGCGTAGGGCGGGGGGCGGGGAGGGCAAGGACCGGACCAATAAATTTCTCAATCAACAGTTGAATTATGAAGGTTTCAATTTAAATGGAATTTGGTGGGGAAGCGGTGGGATGGGAGTATGGCGAGGGATGGGAAGTAAGACCACCAGAATGTTGCGTGGAGTCGTTGCAATTACACTTCGGTAAAGGCCCCTCTCCAATTTCGTGCTCAAATTAGGCAGCAGAAGGGCGACCTTCGTAGTCCCGTGTACGCTGGAACAGCGGTCGTTTTCCTGTTTGGCCATCTCCTTCGTTTGAAGTCGCTCTGCTGTCTGGTCTTGGCCAGCCGGAATCGAGCCGGATAATAATACAGAGCGAAAACGATTAATTGGGAAATATTTGGGGCTGCGTTTGAAGATGAGGTCTTCAGCATCTATAGTGGTGAAGCGTCGTCACAGTAAATGTTAAGCACAGAAGTTAAATGGCTTGGCGTTTCCCTTGATGTGGGCGTTTAGGAATGTTGATATTGGAAAAAAAAAAATAATTTAATTTATATTGGTTATTTATAAAAGCACTATAGTTTTACAAAACCATGTATCGAAAGAAAAATATCCTTTTACCGTACATCGGAATCCGATATTGTATGTATTAAAGGATTTGAAAAATGTAGAATTGCTGGTAATATAAGAGGGCACATATAGAGGACACGAGGCATTGCAGAAGGATGTGGCGCCTTTTTTTTGTGCATATTGCCAAAGTAAATATAATACACTCTTAAAAATTTTTTTGTACTTTTGCTACAAAAATCTTTGGAAACCCAGTTGCCAAGAAAATCCTTTGTAAAACTACAAAGAGTTTTATTGTAAAATCTGCAAAACATTTATTTGTAATGTTACAAATAATAGCCTTGTGTTACAACTGACATTATTGAAAAGCGTACATAAAATTATTTTTTCTTTCTTCTAGAAAACAGCTGTGATAAACTGATAGCAGAGAACAAATAAAAAATATATTTCTAAATATAATTTACGAAAAAAACAATTTCACACTTCGCCAAACTCCTTGTATTATTAGTTGGCACTCTTAACCACAAGACCAACTTGACACACGAGCTTAAATTTTATTTTTTACTTTAAATGTAGCTGGAAGTAGTTACAAAATATTATTGAAGTTATTCAGTTAAGAAGAATAAGTCCATTAAATTCATTTTAAGAGTTCTGTTGTTGAGTTCAGAGATTTCGACGTCTCTAAACAACGAGGTATTTAGAGCCGATTTAAGTGTTCTGTGTATCTAGGAAACATTAATAATTAATGAATAATACGGTCATATTTTATTGAAATTGTCATTTTATAATGATTAGTTGAGTTGTTTTAAGTGTTTTAAGTTATTCAAACATGCAATATATTTCTTTTTTCACGCAGCTACTCTTTATATCACCCATAGGTTTTGCACAAACAGCTATATATGGTTTTACGTTGTTGAGTGTCCGCCATCTTGCTGAATCTTTTGGAAACGGGTCAGTATGGTACTGACATTTCTTGAGGTATATGACAAACACGGACCTTCTAGTTTTACAAACGAGTAGTTTTACAAGAAAAATATTTTTACTCTTACAAGTTATTGTAAAATTACAAAAAATTTCTTAGTAAAAATTACTATTTTTCACAGTGTAATTTTATAATTCAATTTTTATATTCAAAACAGAGATTATTAGGAGCAATAAAAAAAACATTTATTTCTGATACCTCGAAAAATATATTGATTTCAATAAAATATCGTTGAAATATATCGACGGTTTATATCTATACATCGTTGATATAATATCGTAATTTAAATATATCGATATTTTTTCAACATTCGCTGGGGCGTACCCATTCGCTGATTGCTTACGCGAAGCTCTGGCAATTGGCCTTTTGGTTGGCTGCGGCGGGTTGCAAAATATCCCGCATATTCTAGGCTGCCAAGTAAATTATCAGGTGGTGATTGGCCAACGGCTTTCCGTTATGTTGCGGGCCAGTGTCTACATTTCGCTTGCATGTGTGGCGGGTGTTCGCGGTATAACACGCTGTTTTACTTCCGTATTCTTAGGTGTTCTGTGGCGAAGTGAAAGTGAGGCAGTCGACGGTATGCAGTGGCGTTGGAAACTGGAGCATGAGAATTTGTGATTTTCAGAATGTCAATTACCAACATCGATTTCGGAAATGTTCAACATTTTGCATTTAAGGGGCATATAAAAGAGACTTTATTGAAGCCCTCCATAGATAAAAGTATAGCGGATTTATGTCGGGGAAAATTGGTGGCTGCAGAATGATACACCTGTATTTTAAGAATGATTACGAAAAGTTCGATTGTGATGCGTATGAACAAACAAGTTTGAAATTTGCGCAAGTAAATGAAGTGTTTTGCAAATACGTTCCTAATACATTTTAAAACTTCCTACACATGAGCACGGCTCTGTTTGTGGTAATCGTCGGATTTCAACGACTTAGTCAGCGAGACCTTATTAAAGTGCGACACTGAACTGTTTCCATAACGTGTCAGGGCTCGTACATTCTGAGTCATGTGGTGCTCGAGGCTCGAATTATCGAAAATTCTGCCTTACTCGTTCCCTTATGTGACTACTTGTGCCACTGCCTTCAAAAACCCTTTCTCTAATAGTGGAATCTGGAGCAAGTATAAATATTAAGGATTTTATTTCTGAAATACGTTAGAGACCTGCAAAACTGACATCGCTAAACAATGTGAATAACGGAGGGTGAAATAAAATTTTGGGTAAAGATATTTATTTTGCAAAATAAATGGGGAGGAATTTAACATCATTTATGTCCTAAACAAAATTACTGAAACTGAGGATAGGTGTTAGAGGGATGAATACGGCATAAACGTAGCCTGTAATACAAAACGCTTGGCTTAGACACAGTAGCTGAAATTGTAATTCTGGAAAATGCTATTAAATCGTGAATGCAACGTAAAGACCGTACTCTAGCAGCACTTATAATCGAGTTGTTGACTATTGGTTCTCGGCCTGCAGCCGCTGCTACTACCGTGGAACCACACACTCACTACTGAGCAAGCACAAGGTAGGACATATCCATTTTGTTTTCTAGCTGTGCGTCAATGTATTTAAAACATCATTTATATCAGTAACACAGTACTTTGTGGACTTGTCACCTACATGTTCCGGTTATTTTCATTCAAGGATGCCTGTTTTAGAAACTCTTTAAAACAAGCTGTGTTTGTGCATCAAACCGGTCAGATTCTGTGCATCCCATAAATGTAATTAGTTTGAAAATTAGTACCTACGAATTCTTTATTGTTGCTTATGTGGCTACCCAAAATACGTTCCTACCAACTTCCAAAAACCTAATAAAATTATGTGTATAAAAATGTTTTAAATATTTACTAGCCAGTGCAGTTAGTTACTGGGTTTAAAAATTATTGCCATTGAAAAAAAATATATATTATTTTCCATCACTCTGCAACGTATCTATCGGGCGTTACATTTTCGAGCTACCATTGTGTTATCAAAGTCACGCCAGTTTTCCTTTGGTTAAATTTTTGGAACAGGATCATGAACATATTTACGGGACGCACGGCACGTGTGTCTTTGCTGTGTTCGACCACTACCTACCGAAAACAAAAGTTAAGGCGCAGTATTCGTGTGCGCCAACACACGGTATTCATTCAGGCTGTTCCAGTAATTGAACAGCCTGGATGTCGAGGCTGATCCACGTTGATNTTATTTTCCATCACTCTGCAACGTATCTATCGGGCGTTACATTTTCGAGCTACCATTGTGTTATCAAAGTCACGCCTGTTTTCCTTTGGTCAAATTTTTGGAACAGGATCATGAACATATTTACGGGACGCACGGCACGTGTGTCTTTGCTGTGTTCGACCACTACCTACCGAAAACAAAAGTTAAGGCGCAGTATTCGTGCGCGCCAACACACGGTATTCATTCAGGCTGTTCCAGTAATTGAACAGCCTGGATGTCGAGGCTGATCCACGTTGATGCATTCCCCACGTTTTCTTCCGTTGTTTGTGGTCCGTTCACGCTTACTTCCTACTTTTCCGAAGCCCTGCTGATGTTCTACTTCCAGGATATTCCTCCGCCTCATACAAACAAGGCTTAGCTATGTCTAGAAAATTACACCAAAGAGTCAACGCACCACATTCGTGCACACTCAGGGTAGTAATATTTCGGGTAAGAACTATTTCTTACTAGACGTATTATAAATAAAAATATAATTTATAAATAGAATATAAGTAAAAGTTCCATTTAACCACAAATAAGGTACTTTGATGTTTTCGCAAGTATAAAACGCTTGAGATACGTGTAATATATTATTCAGGAAACAACAGAACACGCCATACATGGGGGCAATTTTTCAAAGGTTTGATTCAAAAAGTGTGAAGAAACAGCGAATGGACTATATAGTTCGAGAGTTTCTCCTGCTTGACCGCTGGAGGCTCTGGGGTCGGCGGGCGTTGTTAGGAGCAGAGCGGAAGTGTTATAATGCATGTTTTAGTGTTGATTAAGAGAGAACTGGCAGTTACATTCTAAAAGCTGGAGCTCTACGCGACGTCGTAACGACACACACACTTTGGCCGTAGGGATTATCAGTACGTTGGGCACTTCAAGTTTTCCTTGCTGCGACGAGTAGTTTGATGGTTCTGCTACTCTCTTTGATTAGCTACTTACGCATTTTTTGCGGTCTTCTTGAGCGAGCTTGTTTTATCATCGATATTATTGCTTTTTCCTCTCCGTGGTATGTTTAGGGTTTTTCTTATTTAATATTCTTTGCCTTTGGTGCGGTGAACTCGCGACAGTTAAAAGGACCCGCCTGCCTGCAGGCGTATTATGACCCGACGACACTAGTTTGCTTCCGAACGCAACTTTTGCGTTGTACCGTGTTTCAGGTATCGTTCGAACGATTATGACCACTTTTCCTTGCGACGATTGCTCTCTCTTACGTCTGTGCGAACACTTGTCACCAACATACACGTTGCGGCGACAGTTGGCAATACTTCGATGGTAAAACATCTCTTTTGAATGAAATCTATGCATGCTTCTCTCTTCGAAGTTCCCCAAAAGCCATTTCTGACGTCACTGAAAACACGTGAGCGAAGAATAAAATAAAAATAAAGATAAACACGATACGACTTACAAATAATTAACAAAAATTATTAAATGTGGTCATCTAGCACGAAGTTGTGAACTTCGGCATTTCATATTTTGTGTATATTCTTTACGTTGTGCTTGTGTAATGGTAATCGTAGCTTATAAACGATAACATTCCTAGTCTATTCATAAAATTGCAGGTAAAATTCAGAGGTTTTAGTATATATGTATATATGTATTTTGGGGTGATAAAACTTTTGTAAGCGTGAGTTTTACTCAAACAATATAAACTAACAAACAGAATATCCATTCTTAAAGTGTTATTTCGCAATAAATACTTTACACAATGAACAGAATTTAATTTCGTTCATTGAAATTTTTTTACTCTTCATACATAATAAAATAATGTGTAGGTAAATGTGAATATAAGTTTTAGATATTTAAAAATTTTTCATCATTTATGTGTATGGTGATTAAAAATTAAAATAACTAGTTAGCTGATACACACAAAAAAAAACTTCCCTCAATAAAACAAAAAAAAAAAAAAAAATTGTCGAGAGTGTCATTGAACTCACGACTCTTTAATCTCTAGTGCGAAGGCAATGAGGCTAACCAGTATGCCACCGTGCACATTGAAGCGTAGAGACTCGCAATAGATTAATATTCCTCGGGTGGAAATAGCCAACTACGTACGGGCGACACAACTGTTGGAAACCGTATGTAATGATTTTTTCTGTGACCTTAAACAAATTTGAATGCGTAAATCTATTTTAATATACAGAACAAACTGTGTTTTAAGATCTATTATTTAATTACAAAAGTTTTTGTTCTCGAGGTTATGGCAAGTCGTGAAAAATATCCGCCATTTTTCCTAGACGCCCGAGACGCAAAGTCGTTTGCGCGGTATCTTTCCCCCGCGTTAGGTTTGCGACCGTTTTTAACGTCGTCGCAAACTTTTCGTTCGCAAACTGAGCGGTCGTAATCTGATGTAACGTAAAGTACTGTTTTGAGTCGTGCTGTAACGCCAAACTACTTTGCGTTTCCTAGCGTGGCAGTCATAACAGACCCGCTGGCGCTTGAAGAGTGCGGTTGAGGGTTTGGAATGCACGTCTTTCTACGAGACTATTAACCCGGCGTTGGTCGCGCCGTGAGCATTTCCCTCACACTACTGCTTTTGTGTACATCANCCACTTTTGTGTACATCATCATTTTTATGTTAGTGACATGGGAATGTTTTTTTTTCTTTCTAATAATAATTTAGTAAATTGTATTTATACATAAAGAACAAATAGAAAAAATATTAGAGGGAAATAAAAAAAATTACGTCTAATAGACCCTTTTTTTTTTCGGGAAATGTGAGGGAAATGCTCATGGTGCGACCAACGCCGGGTTAAACGTGCATACTATGTGCTGATATTCTAACAGTCGAGTTGCGAGATTTGGGCGGCTCTTAACAACGAGGTCTCGAGAGCCGACGAGGGTGAGATGAGACGATAATGGAGCAGCGCCGGAGTGAAAGGGCTGGGGAAACGGGGAGATCCCCCGAGAAAACTCGCCGACCAGCGGCATCGTCCGGCACGATTCCCACTTGCGAAAATCTGGGAGGGACCAGGCCGGGGATTGAACGAAAATACTAATGGGTCTTGCATTTAACTAGCTACAGCTTCTCCACCAATAATATTACTGGGTGACCGCTGAAACTCCTATTGAACTACGCGCTAATTCAGAGTTGCGGCGATATGGCGCACTTACGCGTGACAGTGTCGCACTTATCGCTCCCAGCTTCCCTGTGTCAAACACTCGGAATTCGCGTTCGATGCACAGAACCAAGGGAGCGATAAGGGCGACACAAACACGCGTGCCTTGCGCCCCATTGGCCCCTACACGCAAGGCAAGCAGGGTTCCCGTCGTTGCGCTAATTAGATCCGCAATAGATCTGTAACGCTGGGAATTTGTCCACGCGATGAAAGCCCACAGATAAAGCTAATTCCGCATTGAGTTACTTTTATTATAGTTCATTAGGTAACTGCGCGGGCTATGTCTTAGAATGCGATGTTTTTTTTTTTACAATTTCCACAGTTTTTCTATCTTTGGGTACATTTAATATGATAAAAGATAAATTGTAACGCTTAGCTATTTTCTTCTTTTGTGGTAAAAATTCGTATTCCCAGAACATTAATTCTCTGAGATTCGCGTGTACGCGCAAACAAATATTTTACAGAAAATATGGTATTGTAGAGGTTGAGAGTTTGTAGTATTTGGTGCACCCAACTGTCACATGTTGCTAGACGCTTTCGACACATCTCCGCAGCCTTAACGCATAAATGGTATAATAGCTATGAGTGTATACGTCATTCCATTTGGATCTCAATATCGCGTGCGAAAGATTGACGTGAAGTTGCGATTATAACTCTGAAGCACAGTAACGCGACATTATTGCTTGTGATGATCTCTGAATATTGATTTCGTTATCATGCGTAATTTTTCCATGTTTTTATACCCAGTTTACTTTTACTTTTATTGATCGAATTGTGTGTGTACGAATATTAGAATCATTATATTTTGGAGATTAATAAGGACCCATTTTAATTCTGTAAGGTTAATTACTTGTGTTCTACTCTGGCTACGGAAATGTCCAATTAATCCCCTGTACGAAGCAACTTTTGCCGTTTTGTCTATTCAGTGAGTTATGTTGTACGAAAAATGTGTAAACATTACAAGGAAGATGATCACTGTAATAGCGTCGTTTGCTCTGTGCACTGTCCCTGGTGCCACAACTTGCCTACTTGTTTTTCTGACTTGCAGCATAAAGTAAACTAGTGTACTGTCTGATAAAGTCCATAAGTATGACACGTTACTGTGGCTTTCATACGCTGTGCACCGTTTAACATGAGCTTCATCCGTAGTTTGTGCTTGCCGGAACGGATATTTGTTTCATTCGGATTGTGCAAGCCAGCACCTTTCAGCTCTTACTCCCAGCCGCTGACTATGCAAGTGGAGACCCTGGAATATGTAGATTTTCTATTTTACTTCAACTTCTGGACTTTATTTTTACTTCTGCTTAACGCCAGTGAGTCTGAATAAGTGATATTCATTACTAAGGCGGGGCCGCGGTGTTATAGTGGTTAGACTATTTGCCTCCCACTTTGGCAAATCAGGTTCGGTTCCTAGCGGGGTCACTCCCGGATTTTCGCATGAGGGAATCGTGCCCGACGATGCTGCTGGTCGGCGGGTTTTCTCGGGGANCTGAGCGGTCGTAATCTGATGTAACGTAAAGTACTGTTTTGAGTCGTGCTGTAACGCCAAACTACTTTGCGTTTCCTAGCGTGGCAGTCATAACAGACCCGCTGGCGCTTGAAGAGTGCGGTTGAGGGTTTGGAATGCACGTCTTTCTACGAGACTATTAACCCGGCGTTGGTCGCGCCGTGAGCATTTCCCTCACACTACTGCTTTTGTGTACATCATTTTTATGTTAGTGACATGGGAATGTTTTTTTTCTTTCTAATAATAATTTAGTAAATTGTATTTATACATAAAGAACAAATAGAAAAAATATTAGAGGGAAATAAAAAAAATTACGTCTAATAGACCCTTTTTTTTCGGGAAATGTGAGGGAAATGCTCATGGCGTGACCAACGCCGGGTTAAACGTGCATACTATGTGCTGATATTCTAACAGTCGAGTTGCGATATTTGGGCGGCTCTTAACAACGAGGTCTCAAGAGCCGACGAGGGTGAGATGAGACGAGAATGGAGCAGCGCCGGAGTGAAAGGGCTGGGGAAACGGGGAGATCCCCCGAGAAAACTCGCCGACCAGCGGCATCGTCCGGCACAATTCCCACTTGCGGAAATCTGGGAGGGACCAGGCCGGGGATTGAACGAAAATACTAATGGGTGGTGCATTTAACTAGGTACAGCTTCTCCACCAATGATATTATTGGGTGACCGTTGAATACTCCTATTGGACTACGCGCTAATTCATAGTTGCGGCGATATGGCGCACTTACGCGTGGCAGTGTCGCGCTTATCGCTCCCAGCTTCTCTGTCTCAAAAACGCGGAATTCGCGTTCGATGCACAGAATCAAGGGAGCGATAAGGGCGACACTAACACGCGCGCCTTGCACCCCATTGGCCCCTACACACAAGGCACGCAGCGTTCCCGTCGTTGCGCTGCACTATGTAAATTAGACCCGCAATAGATCTGTAAAGCTGGGAATTTGTTCACGCGATGAAAGCCCACAGATAAAGCTAATTCCGCTTTGCGTTACTTTTATTATAGTTCATAAGGTAACTGCGCTGGCTATGTCTGAGAATGCGATTTTTTTTTACAATTTACACAGTTTTTCTACCTTTGGGTACATTTAATATGATAAAAGATAAACTGTGCCGCCTTAGCTATTTTCTTTTTTTGTGGTAAAACGTCGTATTCCCAGAACATTAATTCTCTGAGATTCGCGTGTACGCGCAAACAAATATTTTACAGAAAATATGGTATTGTAGAGGTTGAGAGTTTGTAGTATTTGGTGCACCCAACTGTCACATGTTGCTAGACGCTTTCGACACATCTCCGCAGCCTTAACGCATAAATGGTATAATAGCTATGAGTGTATACGTCATTCCATTTGGATCTCAATATCGCGTGCGAAAGATTGACGTGAAGTTGCGATTATAACTCTGAAGCACAGTAACGCGNTAACGTGAAGTTGCGATTATAACTCTGAAGCACAGTACCGCGACATTATTGCTTGTGATGATCTCTGAATATTGATTTCGTAATCATGCGTAATTTTTCCATGTTTTTATACCCAGTTTACTTTTCCCTTTATTGATTGAATTGTGTGTATATGAATATTAGAATCGTTATATTTTGGAGATTAATTAGGATCCGTTTTAATTCTGTAAGGTTAATTACTTGTGTTCTACTCTGGCTACGGAAATGTCCAAGTAATCCCCTGTACGAAGCAACTTTTGCAGTTTTGTCTATTCAGTGAGTTATGTTTTACGAAAAATGTGTAAAAATTACAAGGAAGATGTTCACTGTAACAGCGTCGTTTGCTCTGTGTACTGTCCCTTGTGCCACAACTTGCCTACTTGTTTTTCTGACTTGCAGCATAAAGTATACTAGTGTACTCTCTGATAAAGTCCATAAATATGACACGTTACTGTGGCTTTCATACGCTGTGCACCGTTTGACATGAGCTTCGTCCGTAGTTTGTGCGTGCCGGAACGGATATTTGTTTCATTCGGATTGTGCAAGCCAGCACCTTTCAGCTCTTACTCCCAGTCATGCCGCTGACTATGCAAGCGGAGACCCTGGAATATGTAGATTTTCTATTTTACTTCAACTGCTGAACTTTATTTTTACTTATCCTTAACGCCAGTGAGTCTGACTAAGTGATATTTATTACTAAGGTCCGGTGCTACGGTGTTATAGTGGTTAGACTATTCGCCTCCCACTTAGGCAAATCAGGTTCGGTTCCTGGCGGGGTCACTCCCGGATTTTCGCATGAGGGAATCGTGCCCGACGATGCTGCTGGTCGGCGGGTTTTCTCGGGGATNGCGGGGTCACTCCCGGATTTTCGCATGAGGGAATCGTGCCCGACGATGCTGCTGGTCGGCGGGTTTTCTCGGGGATCTCTCGTTTCTGCCGCCCTTTCATTCCGACGCTGCTCCATACTCACCTCGCTTCACCCTCATCGGTTCTCAAGATCTTAATGTTAAGAGCCGCCCAAATATCTTCACTCAGCACTTCTCGTATTAAGGCGATCGCCTACCTGGAGATATTTGTACGTATGAGGTTCAGATAAGAGTGGGAGCAATAAGGGTTACAGTGCCACGGGCATGAAGTGCCTTATCGTTGCTGCGCGCAAGGTTCTGAACTGGCGTGCAGTGTTTTCACCTTTGTTGCATGTACGTAGATTACTTTCTATGAATGGAAAATCTTTAGCAAATTTCAACACAGTCTCCTATTGCATTTTCGTTTGTGCCACGGTAGAAAAGTTTAATATAACAATAGTCTGAAAAGTCAGTTTTTAAAAATGTTGGAGGGCTACAAAATAATATTCATATCATACGTGACATTTTTAAAGTACAACTTCGTCTTCTGAGGTATGAGGTATGATTTCTTTTGTAACCGAACGCAGTTGCGTACTCAAAGATTTTATTTTGGGAGAAGCTGAACCTCGATTTCTGAAGTGAGAAGTTTGCACAAACATAAACTCCTTTTTCCGATGCAAAATATGTATATTTTAGTTTGAAGTGCACACTCAAGGATGGGTTATTGCAATAGTTTATTTCAATTTTCAGTACATAATTTTCAATTAACTTTAAAATTTAGCATTATTTTTAAAATATATATATATTTTTTTACTTTTTTGGGGAGGGGTTGCAACCCCTTCAGCCTCCCCCTGCGTAAGCCGCTGGGTGAATAAATCGGGAACTCGTTTTATAGTTTAGACAAAAAATATTTAAAACTTTCTGCAACTCATTCAAGCGCCAGGATGGCTTAAACGTAACAGTGTTTACAATTCATAAAATGCACACAACAAAATGCGTGGTGAGGCGCAAACATGAAATTTGCTTGTTGGTAGGTAGGCACAATGACACACATTGCGACTATCGTACGCAGTTTTCCATTCCCCATTCCCCCTTCAACCTTCACCGCTTTCAAAACAACCGCAAACGCCGCAAATTCACCGTCCGAACAGTGGTAATTGGAAATTAATTTTGAAGTTATTTTGAATCGTTTTAAAAAACCCATGAGTTGTATTATTACCTTTCACATAACCACATGGCGTGCAGTTTTATTTTTTTTAATATATTATAAACTACGCTACAAATGAAAAACTAGCTTTAACAAAATGTAACTATTTAAGTTATAGTATATAAATTCAGAAGCACTTTCCGTAACTTGGTTCTAAAAGTACCAAAAATATTTATTTTTCAGAACAATAATACCAACGGAATTTACTTCTTCGGCCGTACATATATATTTGAGGGCATACATAAAAGTTGCGTTTAAATATAACTTTAAATTCTTCTTCTGGAGAACATTTATTCTTTTTTTCCTTTCAATTTCGTATTTTATCTCCTCCACTCCCACCAGGTTTTATGATAACTAGTATCGAGTTAAACCTGGCGCCATGTCCCATTTTTCAGCAGAAGTTGCACTGGAGTTTGTGGAGAAAAAAATAAATTTTAAATATCAGTGGTTTCTTAAAATATCTTATGTCACGTAGATTAGCTACAGCATGCACGCCTAACCTGTTAGTCACGCCAAGCGTGACTTCCAAGCTTGCGGTTAAAGATGGAGGGACTAAGTGCTGCTTCATACAGTGTTGTGGTAAGAAATAATCTACTCTTAATAATAGTTTGTCTAAATTAAATGATTAACGGTAGCTGATGATTTCTTTAAACAAGATCGCGAAGGAATTGCCTTCGAAACACAGGGTTCAGTTCTCGATTTCCGAGTTAAGCCACGAAAACGTGTGCCATTTTTAGGTGCAAGTTCAAGATACATTAATCTGAAAGCCTTTCCCCTTTTACTTTTATGGGGCCTAGTGATTAACAAGAACACTTTTATGACTAATATCTGGCCACGCTGTTAAGAATGTTTATTTGTGCTTGAAGACAAACCACGTACAGTTATTGTGTAATTTTTTTTACCATGATCTCACAAGAATACTGAAGGCTACGAACAAAACTATTTCCTAAATCGATGGCTAGTAAGTGATTATACAAACGCAAGGGAAATTTTATTGGAGTACAGACAGATCGGTGCTCCACTGGCTGGCGGCTGGCAAACAATGAAAAGTGTACGGTACACACCGCACAGTAAACGCATCTGGTATTGCGTGGACGGAAATGGCTTTGGTAAAGTGAAAAACAGGGACTCAGCATGATCGGCAGAGGAATTGACATACTTCTATCTTGTCTCTAACACTAGTAAACGTTTATTGACATCGAAATTTTGGAAGCAGAGAATCTTAATTCCCTTTGCTTTTTTCGGCAAAAAACTTTAAAAGTAAAGGAGTATTAGGAATGCCTATGCGTTATGCCCATTTAAGTTAGATATCTAATTATACACACCGAATATTTAACTTAATAGCTAAACTTTGATTTTTTAGTCAGGACAGGGATAGAGAGTCAGGGCTTGTAACAACGAAGGTAGTTAGCTATGTAATGAAAAAAACCAAAATCAATTGTTTCATTCAACAGAGGCAAAATCAGGAGATAGGCTCCTGCAACCATTAAATTATTTAAATTTTAGTTAAAATGTTTTTATTAATCTTTATTTTAGAATAATTGATAATTTTATAGATGCACATACTCATGTGCATTATATATATATACACACACACACACACACACACACACACAACGTATATACAGGATGGAACTGAACTCTACCGACAAACTTCGGCAGGTGATTCTTAATCACAAAATAGGTCAAATATATATTTATATATATACACGCACACGACATATAGCCTAAGTCTATTCCGAAGAGGTGAAAACAGGTGTAGTTGAAGCAGATTATTTTTGCTTGTAACACAGCCAGAACGAAAGATAAATGTTTCAGTTTCTGGGTACGGCATTATTAAACGACGAAGTACGAAGCATAAAAATATGGGCTCCAATATCTACCCCCATCCATGAAAATTGACTGATTTCGCAGCACATCTGTGCAAATAAAAATGTAACTTTGTAACTTTGTCACTTTGTTATTTATTGTCGATTTGTATTCTAAAGTTCATGGTGAACGAACTGTATGAAACTTCTGTGAACTGCCACCTTCACTTCGTCGCAACGCCTATGTATATGGATTACGGATACCTCGGCACTCGTTCGGAGCAGCCCGATCACTTCCCGGAATCACTTCGGGCGCTCAGGTTGCCAATAACCACCTTAGCGCGTCAAATAATAATAGAAAAAATCTTCACACACCGCTGTTCACAAAACATATGAAAATTCCCTTTCGATGGTGTACAGATAGGATAATACTTTGCAAGGTTTTTCACACTTAATGTAAGTTAAGACAATCCCCGAGGGGGCCGCTGTGGTGTAGCGGCTAGTGCGCTTGTCTCCCACCAACAAGGCGAACTTGGTTCGATTCCCATCGGCCCTCACCAACACCACATCATCTCCTAATGAACTCGTCTCGCTGTCCAGACAAGTGAGTGAGTGAATGAGCGATTTGGGCGGCTCTTAAAATCGAGGTCTTGAGAGCTGATGAGGGTAAAGCGATGGGAGTATGGATCACCGCCGGAATGAAAGGGTGGGGGAAACAGCAGATCCCCGAGAAATCCCGCCGACCAAGCGGAATCGTCCGGCACGATTCCCAGGTGCGAAAATTCGTGCCCGACCCCGCCGGAAATTGAACGCTGTCCATTTACTTGGCAAGCGAGTAGTCTAACCAATACACCACCGCGGCCCCTCCAGACACGTGAGTAATTACAGTACACATAAATGTGTGCCGACGTTCCAAAAATGAGCAATACCAATTTTGAGATTTTTTAATAGGGAATTATAACAAACAATATTTGTTTTTTATCCTCATGACGTTCCCTGCTAAAGACCGCAGTTAGATTTCCTAAGTTTTAAAGTAAATATTTTTCTAATATAATTATTTTTTTGTAAAATTTATTTTATATTAAAAATAGTAAAAACATATGTCAATTAAATTTAGGGAATATTTTAACGAAATCGAAGATTGCAACCCCACAAGTATAATGGTGGACGAAAATCTAAAGTGAGTTTTCAAATATGTATAGCATTATTATTTCGTAATGTTTAGATTTTTAAAAGTAAAATGTTGGCAACAAACAAAATAAATTAGGAAAAATCATTAATAAACAATTTCGCAAATACAATTTAATTTTGTGGTATTGTTTTAGAACTTTTTATAATTCATATAATTTAATGCGATTGTAAGACTTTTTTTTCCCATCGCGTCGCCTTGGAGGGCAAGGTAAGATTAGGTCATCGTCAAGGGTCAAAGCAGTGATTTTAGACAGCAAGTGTAGGGTGTCCCTTTTGAAATACATGAATGCTACCTAGCTACCTCATTTGAAACAAACAACATCTGCCTCCGTATTCCCAGAAATGAATTTCATATATGTATGTTTAATTGCTTTTCCTCCTATGTACCACTGACAAATTTTAATTCTAATATTTCACACATTATTTGTATTTTTAAGTGAAAATACCTTCCGTCATATATTCAGAGCAGTTATGCAAGAAATACTAGCCAAACTACATTAATTGTTAGCTTTCTGTTAGGAAGTTTCTGTGTATTTGGATGGACGTTACTCATTTAATCATAAACATACTCTTCAAAATCTCTCTCCATTCACAGTTGCGTTGAGTGTTTAAGGCAAATTTTAATGGAAATATAAGTGATCGGAACAGTTAGAGAGGTCAGGATGATACGCACCAGATGTAACAAAAATATTAAATGTTGTGTGTTATTTTGTGCCGACCCACAATAAAAAAACAGTTTTGTGGCCACCAAAAAATTTTTTGTTGGCGACCACAAAATTATTTTGTCAATATAGACATGACAAAATTTTTTTTAATGTTTATATTAACAAAACATCAACAAAAGTTTTTATTTTATTCCAATGTTTAGTGGAAATTACAGAATGACATTTGTGGTCACCAATACATTCAGTGTGTTTGTACGCAATAATGTGTTCGTTAGTCGCAGTGAAAATGTTTCGATGAGATAAGCAATACTTGTTAGTGAGGTTCACAAAGGTATTTCGCGGGTTGTGGGCTTTTGTAGGTAGGTATGGTCTAACAACTATTAAACACTGAATTCAAAGTCGTCATGAGTTGGATTCGAACCATGAACCTCTCAACTGCGAACTCGGCATGTTACCATTACGCTACCCTGCTCGACGTTAGAGCGTTGTCTTCAGCATGCATGTATATAACGGAAATCGTGGCACACACGACAAGGCTTGCACAATTCATCTCGTGGAAAGTTAAATTTCTGGAATCATTTACGGGGAACATTTACTTACTTAGAATAGAGGAATGATTTATTCCGTTCATGAGTACTTGAGAATGTACCTCATGAATTAGTTCGTAACCCGACGCAAAGAAACGAACACAGACAGACAAACATGGCGTTGTTGCCAGACAGAAGGTGGCCACTTTGAATATGGCAGAGCGCATGCGCAGAATATAACGGATGTAGCTTTGCAGTCGCAGCAAAATGTTTTACTTTTGATGACATGAATGCTATTGCTGCCAACTAAATATTTTGTGGCAGCCAATTTTTTTTTTCAAGAAACAAATATATTATTGAGCACTACAGAGCTTAGTACTAGTAAATGTACGTGTTATTGGGCACTAAAATGTGTTTTTTACCAACAAAAAAATATCGCCTTGGAAAGCATCAACCAAACAGTGTTTGTAGCTACTAACAATTTTTTTTTTTTTTTTTAGTGTAGTTGGTATCTTTGTTTAAATTTTAAAAGCTGCCTGCACCTGAGATCAGGTAGGCGAAAGCCAGGTGGGTCATGGCCTTATTTAAGATCATGCAATCTTTTGCCGTTGCAATTCCTACTGACTGTTTGCCTTACTATTTTGACGACGTAACTCTATTTCTTACGGAATTTAGATTTCTCGCCTTGTTATCTAAGTGAGTCGTCTGATGACAAACACAAATATTCCTTTGTGCTGAAATGTTATCCGAATCTCTGTGAAAACTAAGTTTGAAATATTTTGCAATTATACGGACGGACGACCAATATACATAGCAAACATATTATTCAGAAAACTTAAAATTATATACAATTTGTAGAAATAAACACTTTTAAGTTCAGGCAGGTTACATACGTATGTTTCATTTAAGTGGCAAATCTCGTACACTGTAAAATTTTGTCTGGTAAACTTCCTAAACTGCAATGGAAATTTTTAACCTATAGGATGGAAATAATACCACACATCAGGCTGCAGATAAAGGAATATTTAGCGTCGCTACTATACCAAGTTGGGAATTCCCCTACGCATTTGACCGTTTCCTGAGCAAATGTAGGAACGCTACAGTGAATGTACAGCAGGAAAAAATTACAATTCCCACTTTTTCACTAAGCGTATACACTGGTATGATAAATTTCCGAATAATTTCTTAGATTGTACCAAAATAATTATCTACGTAATAATTTTTTTTCTATTGGTTTTATTGCGACGTATGTTTTACTGGGTTAATAGCGTGGTTTTGGTGATGCACCCGTATTTCAAAATTAAACACTGTGCATCAAATTTTGCTTGCTCATAGCTATAAGGTGCACGCAAATCGAACCAAATATACGATATAGCTATTCTTACGGTGAGGTTGTTTATGAAAATGACTAAGAGTTATCACACACTTGCACGTAGGCAGTGCGAACCGACAAGCTTACCGTGTAGCGGAACGTATTGACACTGTAAAGAGCAAGCGACAAGCAAACATTTCAGAGTTGATGTGACGTCAGCGCAGGATACCGTCTGTTCGGCTGGAGCTTTAACAAGGAACAATTTTACACAGGTTGGATCAAGCGAAACCTTACCTCGCAACTATTCGTCAGGTATTTAAGTAAATAATAATGCTGTTAAAGTGCTTACCTGAAATGATAACAAAAATCGCGCAGATGAATGTCTATTCTACTGAAACATCTTGGTTTTCTTGATTATGGTTCAAGCTACAGGCTTTTAGTTTTAAGAAATAGGGCCTAACAGTTCTAAAGTAATGCACTAAACAAACGGCAAAGTACCCAATTTTTTAAAAACTAACTACCACTTTTGTTTGCGAATTGTGATTAAAAAGCATGCATTTTCATTATTTCCTAAAGTTCTAACCAAAATAATAAGAGTGTATTACAGAGTTTCAATATTTCATTAACTGTTAACGAACTATCTCATTTAAGACTGAACTCTAAATCGCTGTGTAGTGAAAAGAGAGGGATAAATTAAATATTTTCCACCGTGGATCATTGGAAACGTTGAAGATTGTATCGTAAGCATATTATAAGTGTAATACGTATTTGCTTGTTAATTTTGTAACTGACCAGTTTGGACCAGTATTTAAGATGTCTTGAAACTTTCGATCCGGATTTTATTAAGTTCGCGATTTCTACAGAGGAAAATTGCCGTGTAAACCGTCGAACAAATACATAAAAATTGTTCCAGGGGAATTCACAGATTTGTAAAATATTACCAGTTCCGCTCTGTAATCGTACAAATGCCAGTGATTGATACATGTAGTGAGTTTCACAAATTACATAACTTACACCTACTAATAGGCTATTTCGCAATGTCGCATTTTAGTACCATAATTATTAACTCAGAATAATGAAAATATTATTACACGTTTTATTATTCCTACATATGCAAATTCTTATTAATAAATAAACTGGTAGAAAATACTTGGTTTTATGTTTTATTTAATTGGAGTATTTATTTTGAAATTGAGAATAACGCAGAATATGATCTAAAAATGAGCCAATTAGTCCGTGAGCAGTTGTTTACAATAATGCAAACGTGTCACTGTAATACTATAAAATAATGAAAATAAAAAAGTCAAAGCTCAAAGTTTGTGTTAAGCGTTGCAAGACTACGTATAGACGCTACAGACTACGGAAAGCAAGGGAAGTGGTAGGTTTCGTACTACTTTAACTTTAGAATCACGCTGGTAGGTCGGCTCTGATTATCGGCCCGAACACCTTTCCGTTGATGTTTATCGATTGCTTCAAATCGATAGCATCAAATTTCGTGAAAATGTATTCACACACATTTTTTGATCACTAACTTTTGAATCACGCTGGTAGGTCGGCTCTGATTTTCGACCCGAACTTCTCTCCGTTGATGTTTATCGATTGCTTCAAATCGATAGCATCAAATTTCGTGAAAATGTATTCACACACATNTCACACACGGTTTTTGATCACTAACTTTAGAATCACGCTGGTAGGTCGGCTCTGATTTTCGGCCCGAACTCCTCTCCGTTGATGTTTATCGATTGCTTCAAATCGATAGCATCAAATGTCGTGAAGATGTATTCACACACATGTTTTTTATCACAATTTGTTTATGTTTCAATAAAAATATAACTAGAAACATTTTATGAGATACGCATTTTTCATTGTTTTGCTGTTTACGTGTTTCAGGCCTACAGTTACAAGTTCCCTGCAGTTTGAATTTTTCGCAACAAACTACAATTCTAATATAAATTGCATTAAGAAAAGTTACAGAAATTCACATAAAACACTGTCCTGTAAGATTTTCTTTCAGTAAATCAGTACCTTCAAGTTGTGTTTTTCAATTTTTTCGTAAAGTAACTTATATTACTCCTTAATATCTGCATGCAAGTTTACCACAACTACTTGTGATTTCTGAAAATATGAAGTGATAGCGATGAGTTGTAATACTTATAACCACACAACTCTGACGTGAGACCTCCTTGATGTCCAGATATACATTTGTGACTGTCATTTCTACCAGGTAGCTGGTTCTTTTATGCTTCCCAAGTAATTGATTTAGGTAGTCTTTTCCTGCGGTGAAAAAAAATATTGAATGACCTGTGGTTGGGTGTTCGGTAATAATGCTAAACTATGTCTGGCGTTAGTGCCCAATAATCCAGATTTTCATTCGAAATATAAATTAAGGTTCCTTTTAAAAAAAAACTCACTTTACATTAGGAAATGAAAACGTGAATACAGTTGTTTAGATTGATTGATAAAAGAGATTTGGGCGGCTCTTAACATAGAGGTCTTGAGAGCCGATGAGGATGATTGAGGTGAGTATGATGCAACGCTGGAATGAGAGGGTGGGGAAACGGGAGATCCCGAGAAATCCCGCCGACCAGCGGCATCGTCTGGCACGATTCCCACATGCGAAAATCCTGGAGCGAACTGGTCGGGTAGTGAATGCGGTTCGCCTTGGTGGGAGGCGAGCAAGCTAACCGCTCAGCCACCGCGGTCCCAGTTGTTTAGAGGAACATTTATATTGGTAGTTGTGGAGTTGAGTGGGAGTGGAGAGATTTGGCGGTACTTAACGTAGATGTCTTGAGAGCCGATGAGGTTGAAGCGAGGTGAGTATGGAGCAACGCCAGCCCGGAAGGAGTGGGCGGGGAGAAACCGGAGACCCCCGAGAAAACCTGCCGACCAGCGACTTATTCCGGCACGATTCCGTCATGCGAAAATCCAGGACCGGCTCCGCCGGGAATCTAACCCGGTTCGCTTAGGCGGGAGGCGAGTAGTCTAATAACTTCACCACTTTGGCCCCCTTTTGGTACCTCTTTCTAATGTTCATGAAATGGTTATTTGCGAAATTTTTATGGATACTTCCTCAATCGAATATATTTTCAAAAATGTATTTATTTCTTAATCATTCGTTTTTGGAATCTCTGTACATGAGTTTTAAAAATGGTTTGTTTAGTGTTGTATTGAAAAGTATGATTAATGTTATGGTGAAAATGGTAACCATGATAGTGAAATAGCACGAACTGCATTCATTCAAATGATGCGACAGTCTACCAATTTCTAATTGGAGGTATGACCACGGCTTGTAGTGATAAACTGAAGAAGCAAATTTTTTCTTCAGTTTCTTTACTACCTTACGAAATTCTTATTTGTATTTCCAAGACAGGGATTATTGTATTTATTTGCCTTAAACTTCGTTATTTCTCATTATCATTTGAAATGTAAGTCAGATTGTACATACTACAAGGGAGATAAAGTTCATACAATAAAATGTTTTGGTTGCCTAGTTTTTTGCATAATTAGTTGTTAGTCACAATGTTATGTTTTGTAATGTAGGAATTCGAAAATATAAAAAAACTTTACGGACATGTTTAAGATTTCTTTTCTACAGCTCTATTTTTTTCTAGAAATTCGTGAACAATTGAGCATCATTTACATAAATTAAATTCCTTGGTACTTAAAAAAAGAGTATANTTTTTTCTAGAAATTCGTGAACAATTGAGCATCATTTACATAAATTAAATTCCTTGGTACTTAAAAAAAGAGTATAAAACTTGCAAATGAAGTCTTAAAATTTAACAAGGTTAATATTCTTTCTTCATCACAGTTTCAGTTCAGACGAGCGTTAATTTCAACGCGCCACGTTGCATCCCCAGGCTTTCAAACCCACGGGAGCGTGCTTCGTGCTATTCCACTTTTTTTTTTCTCCCTCCCCCGCCCCCTTCCACTTTGCAGGTTGCCCTCTCGCGAGCAGACTTAACCGCTTTTGTGAGTCCTCGGGAGTGGATGTTTCACCGTGTCGTTACTTCGTGTTGCGAACCTTTTCAAGCGTACGGCGCGGGCCGGACGCTGGGTAAGGGTACAGAAGGGAAGTTGCGCCGCGGTGAAAGACGGAACTAGTTAACCGTTTCGCCGAACTTCACATCAACTGGTGAGCTCCGCTTCCTGCTGCCTGATTACGCGCGTCCGCGAAAAAAACGAGGCGAAATGGAGGGAAGCGGAAGTTTTGCAGTGGACGAACACGGAGATTCACAGCTCCGGGCGAGGAATCAACATAAATTAATGTGCAATGATNGGGGGGGGACAGGGAAATTAGGGGGCGAAAATGTTATGGTACCCTTCTGCTTGTCGCTCGAACTGCGTTGCAGTGTGTTTGATAATAGTTTTTTTTTTTCCCCCGCGAAACTCTAAGGCATGCACCCGATGTGCTGATTTACAAAGAGAACACGAACTTAATGCTCGTCAGTTACTTTCAAGACGTTACGCACACTAAAAATACAATCTAGGAGCACTCCAGCATAAAGGCTGTTCACGGTAAACTCTGCGAACTTTTGAAAGCCCTGCTTAAGATCTTTTTGTATGCTCATTGTGTATTGTTCCGTCAAATGTAAAATTAACATTGCTCATGGGTCTGATCACTTTGGTCATTCGCCAGTAAAGTGAAACTGTGAAATTATTAGAAAAGTAAATGTCTTACATATTTGCTTATCCTTGCACCTAAACGTATTAAAAAGACAGAAAGCCAAAGAAACAATTTCAGTATTCACAAATGTTTACCCAACACCTTTAATTCAACGTCAAGACTTGGAACTACTTTCCGTCCGTCGTTACCAACTTGCGCAAATTGGTGTTTTTCTTGTGTTGACAGATTTAGTCACCAGAGGTCGTGAGAGATAAATTTTTTACTTCGAACAAGCTAGAACCGCGGCAAACTGCCAGAGAACGTGACTCTTAAAACGTTATTCTTTTTTATAAATAAAATTATATTAACTACTTATCTGCAGACTTATAATTTCAATGAACTACTCATTCGATTATGTAATTAGTCAAATGTTAAATATTATNATTATGTAATTAGTCAAATGTTAAATATTATCGCAGTTCAGATCTGTTCTTTTTTAAATTTCCTTTGACCATTTTATTTGGGTGAGATTTCCCGTTGAAATACACGAATGTAGGGGCAGAAACATTTTTCAGAAGTTGATTTCAAAAGTACTCAAACTGTTTACAGCAAATAGGTAAAAACGGCTTTATCAAAAGCATTGTTTCCANATCGCAGTTCAGATCTGTTCTTTTTTAAATTTCCTTTGACCATTTTATTTGGGTGAGATTTCCCGTTGAAATACACGCATGTAGGGGCAGAAACATTTTTCAGAAGTTGATTTCAAAAGTACTCAAACTGTTTACAGCAAATAGGTAAAAACGGCTTTATCAAAAGCATTGTTTCCAAAAAAAAAAAGTTCAGCTCAGGTGCACATATAAGAAGTATTCGAGGGTTCTGCTTTAAACATTGCTACAAAATTTTCACCGGTGAAATAATAGGGTCACCGCTTGAAGTCTCGTAGGTTGACGCAGCACGAGAGCACTGCACGTCGGTGTAGAGCCGTGCGCGGCGCGGTTGATGCACACGGCAGTGTCGCCCAGTCAAGTTCATCCTCTTGCTACAAAACATGTTGAACGTACAGCGCACTAAGAACTACGTGCGTGCGACCAATTCACGGTGTCGTAGTACCAACAAAATATATGCTGGCCGCAAATACTTATCAAAAATTACGCAAATCCCGAACGCGTTGAAAACAGGCACTCGTCTTTATTCTCCGAGATGGTTAGCGAAAATTTAATCTTTTGAAACACCGCGTGGGCTCTGCGCTTACGCGTCCCGGACAAGAACCTCGCTGACCACAAAACATACCCTTACTTTAATTAAAAGAATAGCAAACCTAAACGATTATGGAAACTTCCAAACAGGAAATAGTCGCAGACAAAACGCGGACACGACGTTCATGTGGACGGCAATATGCTGAGAAAAAACATAGAGGAAAAAAACATAGATGTACAGTCATATGAGTTCTTAACGATCGAGCACCGACTAAGCCTAAAATGCGGACGTTCTCAACTATCTGTCCATTGTTAACATCCAGTGAATGTTCTTATTACAAAACAGTGCTAACACTATCTGTAATGTAAAAGTCAGTATTAAACCTCGGTCAACATTTTCTCTGAACATATACAGCAAAAAACCATTGTTTGCAACTATAATCATAAAACAGTGTTATTTGAATTTTGTTTTTAATCTGCTTTAAAACCGATGACACCAAACACATACTGAAAGAAAAGTTACTCGAAAGCACTTGTTATAGAATGCCACTATTGTCGGTGTCAGTTGTAACTATCTGTGGCCATTGGGTTATAATATCAGAGAAAAGTACCTGTAATTGCGAAGCGGTAAATTAGTGACATTGTTTATAAATATTCAGTTAATTTTCGAAGATGTCAGTGATACGATATATATTGTTATTATTTCTCAGTCAGGGGACTTAGCCAGGTTTGTTTAAGGAATGGAGGTCTTAATAAAATAAAATATTTAATCATATTTCTCTAATTTATTTACAAACACTGCAAAGAAAATACTCGATTTAATATCTCACAAAAAAATTACTTTCACACGCTACTAACAAGTACTTACCACCTAACAGAAATTAATGCAATAAAATTATTGAATTATTTTATCAATTATATTTCCATATTTGACAGTTGCAATATTTACGATACAATAAAGCCAGTGTCACACGTTCATACGTTCCCACCTTAGTTCATTTCAGATTCAAACAGTCCGGAATTTTATAGAGCGCTCCGAGCGCTCCCCATGCACAGTAGCCCTTTACTCGTCGGGTACCATGCCATCTCGTCCGTCTACACCACACACAAACACTTGTCTGACATAGTCTCGCACCCTCCGCCGTCGTCTGTCATCTTCGCTTATGTCCCTTGCTGCACCTGAGTTTTTCCAGAGTACCGCACTTCAGCCAGATTTCTACTACTGAAAACTGCCGACCCTCCAACTGCAGAGGTATTTATAGTGTCGTCGGTCTTAGCCCAGAAACTTCTTTATATGTTGGGTTGTGCCAAGGAAGAAGATTATCAGAGGTTTCGTTCAATAGCCCGCCTCCGCCGATTTCTCCAGAAGGGGTATGAGAGGATGGTGGTAGTATGTAGGCATACAGAAAACATCAATATATTGTACCACAATAAGCACGTATTGCAGGGAAACCACACTTTCAGGATTCACTTAGTTTAGCATTGGACTACACTTAACATAGAGGCAGGTGGTGATAGAGTATCCGGCCGCAGCTGTGTACCTCGCGCTAGCCGCGGGCGCTACTGAGACTCTTTCTGTTTACATTTCATACCGTCATTAATACTGTACGTGCATAGAAATGAAGAGCCGCGAACGGTTCAACGAATTCGTGGTACAGCCCATAATATCGTTGAAAATATTACTCCCGTCGCCATGGTTACCATACCCAACATGTACAGGTTGATCTAAAATCCAATTCCAAGAGAAAAAAAGTCTGTCATTAACGAAGAGAAATTTATTTGTGTTTATTTCAATAAATAAACAAATTTAAAATGGGCACCCACACAGTAAAATAACACGGATGAAAATACAATAATTATGCGAGAAATACGTGGGAGCAACAGAGAATCCTTACAAACAACATCCACAGTAATTACAAACTTCTCTAACAAATCAAGCGCGAAATTACTACACTAAAAATTATCTATAATTAAAGAGAAATGTCACATCAAACGCATGTGTTACACGTGGCTTTTGAATCATCCCTACTAGTGGTTAGTTACATTCGAATATTACGTAAAAAAGCGAACATTCCATGTTAATTGCTTGATGGACCCCATAATACGGTTTTGTGCGTGCAAGTGGTAACGTCTGTTAAAAAAAAAGTAGTTATTTTATACTTGCGCTGTGATAGGCGACGTTCCAATTTTAAAACATAACTCTGGAATGAATTTGAGCACTACGGAATTGATGTCAATGAAACAAAGTTCTGAATTTAAGAAAATATATATATGTAACGAAATTGAAGGAATTACATTTTTAATTTGCCTCCGAAATCCATCCAGTTGCCAGCTGATTTTACGTTTGTGCAACAAACATTAATTTTTAAGATGTTCCTCCGAAGGTATTAAGACACTATTTCATTAAAAACAATTCTGATTGTGGCCATATTTGACTCTACTTGTAAATGCATGTACTCTCGCAATCAAAAATATCTTCTAGCTTATCCATGTTTAAATATCTTGTGTGTATTAATGCCTTTAGTTAGTCGGTTGGAGAGGGTTTATAGCGTCTTGGACTTTAATCCGTAGTTTTCACCAATAAAGGTTACATATTGTCTTACCTGTCTTTAATACGTAGGAACCCTTCCAGCAATAAAATGGGGGTTTGCAACCAGGTACATCACAGAGGTAGGCTGAAGCTCGTTAAACGTTAACTTTTAAAAAAAAAAACTTTTGTTATCAAATTGAGGTAAATACCGAACTTCGAATCACAATGTCTGCGACTGTTATACACAACTATTACAGAAATTCTCTGGATGGTGTTTGCAGGCGTTAATCTATTTCACGAATAGTGGAGCTGACACAAACCCGATATTTTCAAAGTTCAGTCGAGTCGAGTCGACTCCCACGGTTTGTGTATGCTTGGTTTTGAACTACGAATGTTTAAGCTCTTCGAAACGATGTTGAATGAAACCCCATTAATACGGGCGATGGCTGTGTGTAAGGATGACGTTAAAATTAGGTAGCGTGTTCCTATTCTACAGGAAGGAGGGCCCTAGGTTAGAATATCGGGTAATCAAAAGATTTTGTGATTGCTTTACAAATTTCTCAGCCAGTTTATCACAAAAGCAGTTCCTTCTCTAACCGTAAGCATAAAACCAGAGCAGTTAGTAACTTATATGACAACAGTAAATAATAATTCGTGCAGCGACTATGTATTGCAGAAAGGGGGTTAAGATGTTTATAACGAAGGTACACACAGATTCCACATGTTCGTAATACAATTTAAAAAGAATTTCTCTGGTTATAATTAAAAATTATTTACACTTTTTTTCTTCGTAAAATTGGAGCTGAATGTATTTAGCCCACGTAGTTCGTCTTATCCATTTGTTAAAGCATATCAGGTTGCTTAAGTTAATTTTCACTAGCGGCAGTAAAATAATATGTTCGTTAAGATTATTGTAGAACTATTTTATTTGCATATAAAAGGATTCTGAGACGTGAGGAAACGGCTGTCAAAGCAATTCATTTTTTTAGTACCTGCATCTGAAGGAAGGAAAATCAATTTCTCTGGCAAAGGAAAAGCTTAATTTTGTCCCAAGATACGTGGAAACTTGTTATGCTGGCGGATTGTGAAGGGACTTCACGTGGGCGCTGCACAGCTGTTTTTAAAAAGCAGCATTTAAATCCCAAGCGCACACAATTAAACGATTAAGACGTCTTCTCGTTTATATCTGCAGCGAATTTCAGTACTTTCTCTTGCAAATTTAACGCCAACGTCCCAGTTTTGATAAACGAAATTTCCTGCGTTTTTGCAGAATTTTTAGCAAATTAAAATAGACACTGAGTTCTATAACGTTTATTTTGATTCGGTCGTTAAATGTGTTGCTGAAACACATGTTAAAATCACTAAAATGCCACTGACTAAAATTTTATTTTAATTCGCTACAAACAACTTTTGAATGTGGAAGATATATGGGGAATATCACCTTAGAACTGTTAGTCTTCGAAACGGTTTGAAAATAAGGTTTAATATGGTAAAATTCAGTTGCTGTATTAATAAATATTTAAAAGTTATCCTAGTGGAGTAGTTTTTCAACGTTTTTCTGCACAGTCTTTCCGTTTTAAAATTCTTATTGATGCAAAGCAGAACATATTGAACAGCCGAAAATATGATGAACGAAATTAATAAAAAAAAGGGACAGAAAATTAAAAATATGTTCATATGATATGTATACACACACTCTCATACATGATGGCTATGCATACTAAGTTGTTACCCAAGTGAAGATGAGGCCCCGTAACTCACCTATTGTGTTAATAGGGTACCTTTAGCAGCACACGGCATCTGTTAGCCGAAATTGCATATCCTCTCTTGTGTTCATGTGTTCACCTGGTAACCCGGTGATATTCCGATCACCGTGGTTTAACAGTGTGTGGCTGTATCAGTACTTGGATGGGTGGCCGTCCGAGGAACGCCCTGCTGTCGAAGGCGCACATCAAACACTAGGTGGTCCCACTAGGGTCATCACAAGGCTAGGCATGGAGGTGAGGTCGTGTCGACTAGGTACTCCATCCAACCTGTCCCAGACCCGGACGCCAGGTACAAGCGACCCGTCCTTTTTGTATGGTGATATTGGTGGTAACACCAACAGTGGCGTAGTGGCCTGTTGGTGGAAAATAGTCTTATCACCTAGACACGATTACCATGTTAGTAGTACCACTTGTGCAGTGAAGACGCGTGGAAAATCATTAAATTCAATTTTTTTTGTAGTTTATGAAAATGCCATCCCGAAAATCGAAAATCGGTAGCTTTACTAATTTTTTTGTCGAAAATTGAAAAAAACGCTATTATTTTCCTCCTAAACACATAGTATCAACGTTAAAAATTTAAGTTAGGGGTTTAGGTCACGCGGTTATGCACAGAGGCTTCAGTTAAACTGAATTTTGAATATTATAGTGGGCACCGAACCACTCGAACACTGACTCGGCGTTCGCAAGCCGGGGTAATGCCGAGGGTGCTCGTGAACCATCACAAATCCGGCGGCGTCCTCGCCAGTTCAGAGACAATATGATACAACTTTCACAAACCACCTACAAAGTATTAAATAAATAAAAAAAAATTGTTTATTTTTGAGTAGCGACCTGGCCCTGCTTCGCCCGGGTACAATTTAGTTTTTACATCGATACACTAATAAATAAGTTGGGAAAAGAAAATTACAATATTATAGTAAATTAATAAACTACTATCATCTATAACATACATACACGTCACGCCTGTCACCCAGAGGGGTAGGCAGAGATTATGGACCTACATTTACCACGATGCTGACATACCTAACTCCTTCGCTTTATCCACATTCATACTTTTCTAATGTAACAATATTATATGATAGTGATTTAGAAAATTTCTTTGTATACAACATTAATTGTTTTGCCTCCGACCGCCAGCACAAAAAGATTTCTGTTTGTCGTGACACGCGGAAGGGCTACGTATAGTTGTCCGTGTGAAAAACCTGCTCCACTCAAATACACTCCAGCCACTTTAAGTGTTTGACCCTGAACCTTATTTATGGTCATACCAAAACAAACTCTTATTGGAAATTTGTTTTTTTTTAAAATTAATAGGTAAATCCAAGGGAATCTTTGGTATTTTAGGTATTAAAACAGTTTATCCAGTACCGCAGCCAGTTAGAATAGTACTTCAATGAGATAAATTTTTAAACTTTTTATTTGTAATCGAGTTCCGTTGCATAATTTCGGTGGATTTGTATTTCGCAATAAAATTATGGGAGATCCAACTTTTAAAATAAGTTTGTGTGGTGGCATGCCAGAATAATTCAACGAATTAAGAAATTCTGTGGAATAGTGCACAGCTTCTTCACTGTCGAGTACTGTATCTACTGAGTAATAGACTCGTGATTGCGCATTGAATTTTGCGAGCACTAAATTATATATTTTTTCGACTCGTTCATTAGTAGGCGATAATATCGCTCTTTCTTTGAACCACGATAGTGTCTTATTTGAAAGGTCGTGTATTTATCAGTTGTTGGTGGTCGGTGACTGAAACACATATATCACTATTGACAGAAATTTTTCCACAATCCATTGGAAGCTCTCCATTTTCGACTTTCAGTATCATGTCAAGAAACATGCTGGTATATTCTGAAGACATAAGTACTCTTATGTTTGTTTTGAGTGCAAGTTTTGTTACGTGGGTCAAATATACGATCTTTTTAATGATGCACCATGCGCGCGTCTCGATTTTAGAAATTACTTTTTCACAAAACGTTTTATAACTTTCAAAGTATTGGCGGTAAATTTATGCTGCAAAGGACATTTATTTTCTACATTAAACAGTTTTAATTATGAACTAATTTATTTTGATAAAGATTTAGTTCTTTATGGTTAGAAAAGTCAGTGAACTTTACGTTTGTTGTTACTGCGTAATTTAAATTGTAAATACGCTTATTACTACTTATCTATTAAAGATAGATATGTGCTACCATTGACTTTTATGTAGATAATTTAATTTTACACAGTTCTTTCGTACATGATTTTGTTATATCTGTAAAGGATTAGGAGGCGCTGTCAGTTAACTTTTTTCTGACTTGGTTCACTAATGCCGTTAATGCTCGATCATAACAGTGAAAACCCCATCCAAATCCCTTCCGTGGTTCTTGAGATTAGCGCAGTCATACATACAGACAGGNTATGTAGATAATTTAATTTTACACAGTTCTTTCGTACATGATTTTGTTATATCTGTAAAGGATTAGGAGGCGCTGTCGGTTAACTTTTTTCTGACTTGGTTCACTAATGCCGTTAATGCTCGATCATAACAGTGAAAACCCCATCCAAATCCCTTCCGTGGTTCTTGAGATTAGCGCAGTCATACATACAGACAGGCAGACAGACAGACAGACAGACAGACGCGCGCCAGGGATTTCCTTTTATACTATGTAGTGATGTACAAAAATGTGCGTGCATTTTAAAGGCTGGCCTGGTTATATAGTTCTAATGAGGGGCTAACGTAGGAGTATTCTCGTGTTTCAGATTTGAAATGCTTGTAGAATGCTGCATCTACTAAGAACCAGACGAAAATAATTGTCCAAGTGAAACAAATTAATAAGTTAATATTTGCAAATAATTATTGCCATTCACAAATATCCCATGCTACCTTAAAATCTAGCAAAGAAGACTATGTAAGGAATCTTCAGGCCAAGATTTATGTTTATATTGAAGATATTATTGAAGAAAGTTTTAAACCCAAATGGGAGACCACTGCGGAATATTTCAGCAGGCCTAACACAACATCTGTTAAAGTTGACCTACTGAAAGATTATGGTACTTCACACGGACAACTATACGTAGCCCTTCCGCGTGTCACGACAAACAGAAATCTTTTTACGCAGAAGTGCCGCAAGACGACGTAGCATGGACTCGACTAATGTCTGAAGGTATGCAGGAGGCAATTCACACCATTAACCCTGCAGGGAAGTCCACAAATCCAATCTGCGCCAATTTGAGAAAGGGTTGCACGTCTGTCACGTTTAATGATTCTCGTCAGTCATCGTTTGTCCCGTTCTTTCACGATCTTTTTCCGGCCGCAGCGATGTCGAAGATGTGATGTTTTACCGGATTCCCTATATTTACGGTACTCTCGTGAAATGGACTTACGCGAACATCCAAATGTTATCGCTACCTCGGAGATGCTATGTTTAAACTCACTTAAATCTTGATAACCTGCCATTGTAGCAGAAGTAACCGATCTAGCTGCCGACCGCATCGCGTTACTCTGATTGGTTCCATACCTCTGTTATTTGCATACACACGCCTATACCAGTTTTTTTGGTTCTTCAGTGTATGTGGCAATTTAAGCTAATGGATCCTTATTTGTGAGGCTTGCCATAATAGTTTAACATTGTCTGATGGAATGGGGTCGCCTACAAAAACAGTTAAGGGCCAACTGTGGCATATTCTTGAAAAATATAATCCTGCATAATGCAGCATCTGTTTTCGATGGAATGTCTTTGCTGCGGAAAGTCAGGATTCCCCATAGCATGATTTTTAATTAATTTGATGGGATTGTATTCCAAAAGTTACTCCAGGGTCTAAAAAAACAGAATCGACATAGTTTTGATATTTATAAGTCTAACTCGGGTAAAGACTTCGAGAGGAGTCGTCAAGAAGATGATATTTCACTTGTATGTTATGAAAACATTAACGGGGGCTTCAAAGATAGTTCTTGGTCACAATTGGTTACAGCTAGTTCAAACTTGGCTAATCTCATAAAGCTTCTGATTTGTGAAGAACACCTGCCTTTTCAAACAAATTACAGAGTAGTTATGTTCATCAAAAATGAAGACAAACTCTGGAAAGTAACATTGGTTGAATCGATAGTTTGCTAAAATCACCTGCTACTAAGAAGAGTCTCCGATACAATGCTAGCCTTGAATGCTGTACCTGTTAGTGAGAGCAAGATCCCTTAAGTTGTTGCTGTTGCTAATGACACTTTGCATTTGCGATTATGCTAGGATTCATCCATAAAGTCAAACGCCAGTAAAAATAAGCCAGCAAGGAAAGAATCAAATAATTTTTCTTAAATATGTAGTTGGCAACCTAAGTCTTAAATTACTAGATACATGCAATATTGATTATTTTATGAAACCTCTTAGTTAGTTTCATAGCTTAATAGATTGCGACAGTATTTTAGCCTTCTATTTAAAATGTAAGGGGGTACCATTTAAACTATTGAGCAATGCAATGTACTGCATTCAGTCCTTCAAAGCCCTCAGCGAAGAATGGACTGTTAGTAAGCCCCTAAATGCCAACCTAGAGCAGTTTGTATGTCAAATGTACATCAGGGAAGAAATCGACGATGTTAATAAACTGCGATATGATTTATAACGTTATAAAGAAGGCAATGTTATGCCAGAGGTCTTACCTACTTGTCGTTTAACATTATGCTTCTGTGTGAATAGAACCTACCACCAGGTGGAGATCGCCGACATGCTTTCAAGTGGCTTCCACGCCATACGAACATGGCTGATGTAGTATAAACGATTACGTTGACGTCATTCGACTTGGAAGCCTTCCATCTGGCGAAGTACTGCAGATAGTTCCTTGCACCAAATGAAAAGCCTGTCAACCAGGATCATATTCGTGCTCCGACATCAACCTTCCATGCACTTACCTCTGCAGCTTCTCATGCGATACACAAGAAATGGCTGCAGAATGTGAACAGTTCCTAGGTGGTGATGACACTGCTGATAACTACTACGAACACGATGATTACTATGAAGAAGAATGTTGCTAATGGTGTTACAGACTGAGATAGAGTACAGTCCTAAAAAAGAACATGATACATCTAAAACTGTTGTTACTATATCTCAATGTCAGTGGCCTGGCCAGATTCTTTAAGGAATTGACTTCTTAATTAAATAAAAGAGTTTATAAAATCTTAATTTATTTAAAAAAAACTAAAAAAGAAATTATTCTCGACTTAATATTTCACAATAAATGGCTATAATTTGCTATTTACATTTATTTTATTTAATCAATACAATTTACAGTCACCTCAAAGAAATTAATGCAATCAAACAACTGAAACTAGTCCTAATAAACAGCATATCAAAACCCTTTTGACAGTTCTAATATTTACAATAAAGTCCGCATCACACATTAACACAGTTATACCTTAATTAAGTCCACCATCCACCAGTTCGGAATTGTCTTGAGTGATCAGAGTGCCCTCATACACAGTAGGCCTTTACTCGTCGGGTACCACTCTCTCTCGTCTGTCCACATTGCAAAAATACTTGTCTGCTGTCGTCTCTCGCTGCCCGCCATCGTCCGTCCACTTAGCTGATTCCCTCTCCGCACCAGACTTAGCCCGATTACCGCACTTCTACCAAATGGCTACCACAAAGACTTACTCATCTATGGCTGTGGGGGGTATTTGCAGTGTTGTCGACTCTTTTCCAGAAACTTCTCTAAATGCCACGTTGCGCCGAGCAAAAGGATAATCAGGAAATTCTTGTTCATCCTCACAAGTTGTAGACTCCTCCGTAGGGAGGACGGGCTGTAACGCCAGCCAGGTCTACTGTAAAACATTTCCCCCAGATGCCAGGCGACAAAGCGACGTATGTAGTGGTGAGCGGGTTTGCCTGGGGGTTAATTCTTTCCTGCTCCACAAAGTTACTCGTTTTTCCTTATGAACTTTACTGCAACCAGTATATTAAACTTTACAATAAACACTATGCAAGCTGGTGCGGGAATCAATCATCTGGCCTGTGTGCATGTCCCAAATACGCATTCAAACACACCCGCACACTCCGTGCGTACCAAACGAATCAGCTGGGTGTTACCTGGTTTATGATGCCGCAGTTCTTTGTGGAAAACCACCTTTGTGACGAAGGATTCACGGACCTCATAGGACAGCGCAACCCGACCAGCCACAGCACCTGGCCGTGACATCACCCATGTCGGTTCGCCGCGAACATCGTTTTCCTTGCAGTATATTTCTCACAAAAAAAATTCTCTACACCTTTTACCCCGTCAATTCTCGCACAGAGTCGACCCATAAGCGCAACGGTATCGGGGCGCAAGTCTCATCCACTAGACAACGATCTTAGAAGCCCACAACTTTATGACAGCCCACACTATATTTAGTCTTCAAAGCCAAAATAACGTATTTGAACATCGCGACAGCAATGCTCGTTCCCTGTTGCACACCCGAGTTTATCCAGACCGTACGAAACAAGTTAACCTGGCGGCTTCACACAGCACGCCTCCCGTCAGTTCGTACGACCACACACCCGGTCATCCCTGCCCGCATCAGTGACTGCCAAACGCCCGTACCACTGGGCGGATACACACACATCCGCACCGCGCGTGATCTAGCTCAAGAATCGACCCACGACAGACTTGACAGCTTGGTCACGACTCCGCGCCAGCGCACCCCGTGACGTCATCGCCGGCCAGGCAAATGGTATCGTTTGCCTAGGTAGTACACACTATCACCTTATGCCGACCCAGGGCACGCGCTACGCCGTTCGCAGTGTTTGACGCGTGCACACAGGATTATTGTGTCGTTCGTCCACAAAGGCACGGCACATTACAGAATGAAGGTTTGTGCACAGTGCTTATCCACGAAATAATACCAAATAGTGGAGTGGAAATGTTTGGGTGGATCTTAAATATCAGGGTTTTGAGAGCCAATGAGGGAGAAGCGAGGTGGATATGGTGCAGCACCAGAATGCAAGGATGGGGGAAACGGGAGATCCCCGAGAAAACCTGCCGACTAGCGGCATTATCTGGCACGATTCCCACGAGTGAAAATCCGAGAGCGATTCCGCCGAAAACCGTACCTGGTGTGCCTTGATGGAAGACGGTGCTATAACCGCTACAACACTGCGGCCTCCACCAAATAGAAATAAAAAATACTTTTTCAATACATTTTTTTTATACATTTGTCAATTAATATCCCAACCATTAAAAATATCAGAACCTCTTTCTTCTTTACTGTCCAATCGGAAATTATCTGCGTGCAACACTGCCTATGTAATTTTCTGAATTCTAACTGACTGGTGTAGTGAGCATACTGAGAACCTTTTTACACAGCCCAAGCATTATGTATTCCAGATCAATAATTGTTAATAATTTTTCTAGTGAATTTATGGAAAGAAAAATAACACCCAACAATTTAATGTTTTAAAATCGTGCACTTGTTTGGAAATAAGGACACATTATTTTATAGACAATCGCAATGAATTTTGAAATTTTAACATTTGGATGACAAACTATTATCATTGCATAATTTGCTATACAGCTGATACCCAGAACTACCTAGTTGGCAACAGTGGTGTGCACCCTTCCTATCTTCACCCTGTGCTCTGTTCGGGCGTCTCGGTGCCTGCAAGGTACAAGGCTAAGCCAGCTTTGTTCCTTTGTCTTTCAGTTCTGTTGCTTGGTTACTACAATAGAATTTAAAATGTAAGATTTGTGTATCCATAATATACAGGATGAATATAAAATAATACCCAACTTTGAAGGTCTATAATATCAAAACCAAACAACCTACAACCTTGGTTGACCAATACAATGAACCGTGGAACCGTGACGTTTGTTTACCATACATTCATAAATGTTCAATGTGACCACCATGAGCGGCCCGAACGGCATCTCCGCCTTAATAAAACTCGTTCCACACTCTTGTCAGCATGTTCGGTGTTACGGTTTGGATGGCGTCCGTAATTCTCGTTTTGAGGTCGTCAATGTTAGCCGGCGATGGTGGACGAAACACCTGATCATTTATTTACCCCCATAGAAAAAAATCGCATGGGGTAAGATCCGGGCTTCTTGGAGGCCAGTGATGAAGAGCCTGGTCACCAGCTGCCCCTCGACCAAGCCAGCGTTGCGGCAACGTCTCGTTCATGTATCCGCGAACGGCTAGTTGCCAATGGGGTGGCGCACCATCCTGCTGGAAAATGAAGCCCCCCGCCGCCTCTTCTAATTGAGGAAACAACCACTCTGTAAGCATATCCAGATAAGGGATTCCAGTAACAGTGGACTCGTGAAAAAGAAAGTGCCGAAAACAGTGTATTTGGATACAGCGCAAAACACATTCACTTTGGGGGAAGCGCGCTCGTGGTCGGTGGTTTCATGTGGAGGCTCCTGACCCCATATCTGCACGTTGTGCCGGTTCACCTTACCATTTGTATGGAACGTCGCTTCATCGCTAAAAACCAGTTTAAACATGAAGGCATCGTCTACCTCGTTCTGGGCAAGAACGAACGTGCAGAAATCACGTCTCAGTTGTTTATCCCTTTCGATAAGAGCTTGTACAAGCTGCAACCTTTATAGTTTGTACAGCAATCGCTTTCGCAACACTGTCCATACAGTCTTTTGAGGAATTTGCATTTCCCGGCTAACTTTTTGAGTTGATTTTCTCGGACAGCGAACGAACGCTTGTTGAATCCGTTGCACATTCTCTGCGGACACACGCGGCCGCCGGGAACTTTTGTCTTTACAAAGGCTCCCTGTGTTACTGAACTGACGAAACCAACGTACGATATTCCACCTATCGAGAGGATGACGTCCGTATTTGTGACGGAATTCACTTTGAACAGAAGTAACCGATCCACATTTAGCAAACTGAATAACACAGAACGCCTTCTGTTGTTCCGTCGCCATCGTGATGCGGACTAACACACAACGCACGCTCATAGTGCGGCGACAGACGCTCCCAGGGTCATCTCGCGGCACATAAATGAATCATCACACCGTCCCCTTAACATTGACGTGTCGAATGCGAGCTCGCTACACCCTCACCGTCTCAAACCGAGAGTTACGTACGCCATCCAAACCGCACCGGACATGCTGACAAGAGCGTGGAATGAGTTTGATTAAGGCGGAGATGTCGTTCGGGCCGCTCGTGTTGGTCACATTAAACATTTATGAATGTATGGTAAACAAACGTCACGGTTCCACGGTTCATTTGATTGGTCAATCAATGTGGTAGGTTGTTTTGTTTTTATAATATAGACGTTTAAATTTGGGGTATTATTTTTACTCATCCTATATATCTATATAAAATGAAAAGTTCACGATATATTTATTACGTAATTTTAATTTTTTTCTATCTTGTATTAAGAAATAAGTACTAGTGTCCATGCTAAACCCCCCCCCCCTCCTCAACTCCTTTTACACACAAAATTGGCACCATGGTCAAACCATTCCGGGACTGCGTAATGTACAAATGCACCCCTGCTGGCATATGTAATTTACGATCTTGGCTCGATTTCACTTATTTTGCTGGAATTCTTCGTTTTTGCTTCATAATTTCGGATTCATAGTAATTACTAAAAATGTAAAATTATATAAAAAAATACTTTTTTACGAGTTGCTTAATATTTTTATGTTGTATTTTAATTGGCCGTCATCTGGTAGTTTTAAAAAGTCGAGAATATATTTATATTTTATCAATAAGTTCCTGACTTTTTGCAAGTTTGAAATAACGCACAGTAGACATTAAATACTAAAGTATTAAAGAACTAGTAAATTGTAAATTTTCTATTATCAGAAATTTTCAATAATTACTCTGAAACTGAAATTATGACACGAAAGCGAAGAATTTCTAAAGAGTGGTGAAGTCGAGCTTTAAAGGGATTGCCTAGCTGCTGGCAGCTGCGAAATTTAAATAGGATATCCTATGTTAAGGAAATTTCGGCTCTGTACCTTAATTTTATAGATAGGAATTTCTAACAAAATGCATTCGTAACGAATTTTTTAGGAGACGTTCCCTACAGTGGAGGTATTTCCATAACATGTATAGCTTGTTCACAAGGAATTTTTAAATTGTATGTTTTACAAAAAATACATACTGCCTGTCTCTATTGAAAATATATGGTCGTAGGGATCTTTTCCTAACAAAATCGTGAATAATGCATTCTGCCTGAAACGCCTATCTTTTAAATCAATGCACTGAGGCGAAATTTCCTTAACATGGGATTTCCTATTTAAATTTCGCAGCTGCCAGCCGGTAGGCAGTACCCTTAAGAAAAGACTGTTGCCTTGATTGTAGGGCGTCGTGCTTGCTGTAACACACGTGCCTTTGTGATCCAGATTCAATCTCCTGCTGAAGCTATTTTACGTTCCCGCTCCCACGGAACGTGTACGACTATCGTGTGTTTTTACGGCGTAAAGTTTGCGGTTAAAAAAAAAATCGTGCTGTAACGGTAATATTATTGAGGACGCATTTCTTAGCTAACGGCGCAGTGGAGATTTCCGTTCTATCTCTCCCCCTTCGGCGGTCTCGGGAAGACCCGCGCTTTTTACAGATTGGTTGTTAAATTCTCTTTCCGGATTGGCGGAGCGCACGTCGTTTGTAAATTGTGTGGATTGGAATCCCGCAATTTTCTTCCTGATTCTGGGAGACTTCTTCTGAAAGTTCATTCCTACGGTCAAATGAAATAAAATCGCTTTCCTTATGCGTATTTCACTTTGTCTTCTAAAAATTGGAGCGAGATTTCGCATATTCCTACACATACGTCAGCCTTTAATTTATTTTTTTTATTTCCCTCATCAAATACGTTTTGTGTGTATACGTGCATAAAAAATACTTCATAAAACTAGGCAGTCTCGTTATTTATCATAAAATTGTAATACCTCACTCATATTTACATAATTAAAAAAAAGAAAAGAAAAAAAAGAAGTTTGTACAGAAACGAATTTTTGTGACTCGGTATATATCTCATGTATCAGGCATACCAACGACACTATTGCAATTCGAAACAAGCCACCAAAATTGTAAAGTCGTCGGCTCTTCCGAAATTCAGTAACCAGTTTTTAGTTGATGGTTTTGTATTTTGTTAAATACATAAAAAATAATCAGTAGCGTAAAATTCTGCGACTAGTTCTTTCATGAAAAGATTATTGCTATTTAAACATGACTTCTTTATTTTCCTATTTTATAGTGCAATGACTGATAAATTTGTCCGTAGTTCAGAACTTCCATACAGAAATTTAGAACTTTATTTGGTTTTGTAAATGACAGGCACACTTAAGATGGTGGAACCACCACAATATTGGGAGCTTCAAACCGCGTGACTTCCGACTCGCTGCTCAGTAATTTAGGGTCAAGAAGGGTGGGATGGACTGAAACCATAATTTTTTTCCTACTCCTCGTCACACTAGCGTAACGCCTGGTAAGCATGGCCACAGAGAGATTATGTTTTAGGAAGAGATACACTTCATTATTTCACATCATCGATGAAAATGTTTATTTGCACCAACAAATTTTTTTTGTAATAGATACGAACTAACGTGGTTATTTCCTTTCATCTGGGAACTTATTACACGCACAGAAAAATAAATATGTAAACAATTTCACGTGAAAACAAATTTTAAATTATGTCCTTATGTAAAAAATATTTATATCAATGTATAATAGTGTTCCAGTAATATTTCGCATTAACGAAAATATATAAAAAAAAGTGTACGGCAGCTTGCTCTGTGGGTGCGGTATGCGTTTTGGTCGTTTGCTTACTAGTTACATGCGTATTTGTGTCAGAAGTTGGTAGTTTGTGCACCTTGTTTTTGCAACAATCGTGACTGGATATTAACTCGGAATGTGCGTGTGGCAAGTCCCGTTCCTCTGCTGACATTCACCTCACATCGTATGTGCAGTGCAGCTGATAAACGTAGCTATAATCAATTATAGATGCTTATTCCAATCGTAGACTGGAGAACATATCTCTAATGTACTGGCCTTTCGAAGAGTGACGTATGCCTGCCGGTACAGAGGTTCGCATGCAGCTGGAAGACTGAGGTGTATAAAGTCTTACTAGAGCCTTGGAAGACCTATAACGTGGAAACGATCCACCATAGGACATAAAATATGTCCGTGTGTATATATACGAGGGCTGATTCAGAAGTCATGTCAACTATTGTTTATCTCCCGTAAATGACCCAACACAGGAAATCTACTATGCACAGTTGAAAGTCTACGACATGTATGTTTTAAAGGTGACACCACATGGGGTATGGATGCAGGAACGCCCGGCAAGGAACGAAGACAAACATACTACTTGAAATTATCGTTTAATTGATATATTCTCTTACAAACTGTATACACACATGCAAACAGGTACGTATCGTATGTGTACAAGCTGCTTAACATCCTACAAAGTAGTCTCCGAGGTTGTCCGCGGTTCGTTGCCAGCGATGAGGCAGACATCGTCACAGCATTTCTACGAGAGGTGGCGCACATTGACGGATCTCATACAGCCGATGGCGTTTCCCGTCTGCCTCATCGCTGGCAACGAACAGTGGACAACCTCGGAGACTACTTTGTAGGATGTTAAACAGCTCGTGCACGTACGATACGTGCCTGTTCACATGCGTGTATACAGTTTGTACGAGAATATGTATAAATAAAACGGTGATTTCAAGCAGCCATGTTTGTCTTCGTCCCTTGCCGGACATTCCTGCATCCATACACCATGTGGTGTCACCTTTAAAACGTACGTGTCGTACACTTTCAACTCTACATACTACATTTCCTGTGTTGGGTCATTTTCAGGATATAAACAATAATTGGCATGACTTCTGAATAAACCATTATACTATGTACGTGTATATATATATATATATATACACACACACACACAGGCTGTTCGGAAAATAAACTCCCAAACTGCGGGAGATATTTCCTTATGAAAAATAAAGTCGAAAATATATAGGACACGATATACCTAATTCGAATATTAAAAGAGATATGAGCCTGCGAAAGTTGGGTTTTGAAAACGTATTTTCGCTGAATGCCTTGTACCTCCTGCTAGCGGTAGAGATGATTGCGATTTACCTACAGTGCGTCCCACACGATGGAATGGGACACGCCCATTTGGCGCGCTATGGAGCGTGTACTAGTGGAGGGGAGGGCATGTCGTTGATTGCTGACGTATTACTTCGTCCAGCCGAACAGTGCACACATACCGATAACGGCCAGCGTTACGCACGTGTCTCTTAAAAAAGGGATTCATAAGTCACATTTTATGCGGATTTTGTAGGCGTTCTACAAGGCATTCGGCAAAAATACGTTTTCAAAACCTAATTTTTATATGCCCATATCTCCTTTAGTATTCCGTTTAGGTATATGGTGGCCTATACATTTTCTACTTTATTTTTCATAGAGAATCACCTTTTACACTTTGGGCGTTTAATTTGCGAACATTCTGTATATTACGTATATATATACATATAGACATGTATAGCTTCTCCGATGTCTTAACAGAGTCACGCTCCGCGGTCAATTCTCACATAAATTGAAACAATCTGTACCAAGCTGATGTTACAAAGGGTTTTTACTGAACCATATATAAATAAAAACTGATTAACCAACAAAAACATGGTTGAAATGACTAAGCTTTTTAATTAGGAAATTTACTTGATGCATTTTAAAAACAACTCGTTGTTAATAGTTACAACCACCCAATTATTAACATGTTACTGAAGGCTGTTCAAGGTAAACTGATCACTTTTAAAAGCCCTGCTTAAGATCTACTTGCATGCACATTGTGTATTCTTCCATCGTATGTAATATTAACATTTTCACGGGCCTGAGCACTTTATTCAGGCGTCAGCAAAGTGGAACACTGAAATTATTAGTCGACATTTTACAAATTTGATCATTCTTACACTTGTAGGCATAACATAAACAGAAAGCAAAAAATATTATTTCAGTATTAGCAAGTGTTTACTTAACACTTAAATCCACGTTAAGACATGGGGATACTTTCCCACAGTTTTTAGCAACGTCACTTAGCTCTCGCCTGTCAGTGTGTCCGTTCAAACACATATATGCAGGTGGGGGTCAGTGACATTTTTTCAAAGTTTTATTTCATGAGTGCTTTTTATAACTGTGGACAACCTATAACGAAATCGTTGCTTAGCAAAATTCGTTAAGAAATTAGTGAACTTCTTTCATACATTTGACACATAAATAGATTTATTTAATGTATTTTCTCATTTCTCAATTTTGATACATAAATACACGTTTGCGAGTTTAAAAAAAAAGCATAGGTTTTTCGGATTCTGAAGTAATAACGTATCTGATTTTACTGCCTGATTGGGGAAAAAAAATCTAGATTTATTATGCGTTGCTATTAATGTCGTTTGTAAATCTATGTGTACTAAATTTTGTGTAATGAAGCTAAGTGGGGAGTTTTAAAAATATCCATAAGCTAACTACTTTTTTGGCAGGAACTCTGCTTTGTCGCTTTTACCAGTCTGTACTTGTATGGACGGAAATGGGCTGTTCATTCTACTGTTGGTGTATGTATGCGGGACGCAAACAAAAATGTTATGATGATTAATTTTGGCTTGTCGGTGACAGGCGCGGCAGACATTAAAAACACAGAGGCCGAACATTTTGTTTCGACTGCAATGTGAAATGTCGCATTATTTTGACGCAGCTTATTTAGAAAGTTAAACAAAGCGAAATTGAATCTATTTTTTTCTATATAGGTATAATATCGTACAAATTCTAGTACTTCTTGTTAAGGGAAAATATATCATATTTCTCCGTATATTGCACGTAGTCGTGACGTAGCTGTTGATAAAAGCAAGAGGAAAAGACCAGCTGAATAAAAAATGTACCTAACCAATATTTTGAAAATCAACGAGACTTTTACAGGATTATTAATAATACAATACGGTTTATAAGGCTTTTAACTTGTGACGCTCACTACATAACACAGCTATTTAAGAGTTTGGATTAATATAAAGTACTATAAAAGTAACAGATGTTTAACAGTCCTAAAATCTACTATAATTGTCGGGGGAATTCCCAAGAAGAGTTTCGTGGGACTAGACATTTTTGACTAAGGCTGTCTTTTTAATTTTGCCCATGATTGACATGGAGTAGGCAGTGGGTGCGAATTGTGATATATTAAAGCGAAGAATAGTTTTTACGTTCTTGTCCCTTTTGTAAATCTATATTATAAGTGCGTGCGGCCACTAGCTTTACGACTATGGAATGGATTGGTTTGGGCGGCTCATAACAATGGGGTCTTGAGACTGATGTGTGTGAAGCGAGGTGAGTATGGAGCAGCGTCGGAATGCAAGGATGGGGGAAACTGGAGATCCCCAAGAAAACCCGCCGACCAGCGGCATCGTCCGGCACGATTCCAACGTGCGAAAATCCGTGAGTAACCGCGCCGGGAATCAAACCCGGTTTGCCTTGGTAGGAGGCGGGGGCTCTAGCCACTTTGCCACCTCTGACCCTCGCGACTGTAGTTGTTTTTTAACTCACCGTTAAGTTCATCGAAATATACGTTACTAGGCGTCACAAACTTAAAAATATAATACGGAAAAATGGCACCAGATAGTTATATTTAGGTGGTTTTTACAGGAAGCTCAAAAGAGACATGCAAGGTATTGTGCTTTCTACTTTGTAAGGAAACACAAACTATACACCTACTCCAAACATTTGCTCCTGCCATGACTTACCCATATAACTACTAAAACCACATAAGTAAAACAGGAAGTTTGTGAAGACGTAATTGGTTTACTACAGAAGAAAGCCTGAAATGATTTTAAAATTCTATTAAGAGACAATTGGTGCAGAATTGTGTTGTCATGTAGCTAAGAATTTTTGGAAAAATAAATTTTTGGAAAAATAAATTTTTATTTGTGGTTATGGAAAGTCAGTTTGTTTTGCCATACTTACACAAGTTTCTTACACCTTTAATGCGCTGTTTCCCTTATTATATTTTCGATTTTGAGATGAGGTGACTAATTGTTTATTTCCACACCCCAGTTGAAGCCCTGCACTCTGAATAAACGGGACTCGTCAATACTGTGACGCAGATAAAGTACAGTATGTTGCTGGCGTAGCGTCTTTTCATTCGTGTTAGCCAGGGTGTCTGGCGGCAGCTGTGGGGTGGAGGCGATGGGGATTCATCCCCGAATCTCCTAACAGATTATGCTCCCCCTTGCCCACCCTCGTCGGAACCCTGGCACTTCACCCCGTGCGCTGTCCTGGCGGGGGCCTTCCTGGCAGGAAATCCGCGCCCACAGCCTGTAATTGGTTTCCGTTTTATTGGCGCGGGAAATGAGCGGGGGAGAAAATATTAGGTTCCGCGCCAGCCCGCTAACGAGATTTAAAGCGAGTGAGTGAGGGAAGGGAAGGGAGACGCGTGGTTGCAGCCACATTGGGAACGAGTGTCTCAACCCGCTCTACGTACTTGCGCTTTTTGGCAACGTTCTTTTAAAGCCTATTAAAAGTGCGGGAATTCGTCGGGTCTCATAAAACGTATCTTTTGTTGATAACGTACAAATTCTTCAATGTTTTGCTTCGACCACTCCGAATCCTGTGTTCTTTATAACGCCCATCGCCCCTTGCAAGTACTACACCAATCAAGATTTATTGCAAACAGCGAAGCGGAAGGAAATATTGCATAGGTCATGGTGATGTGGCAACCCAGTAGGTATATCTACTTTGAGTGACGTGGCAACGTTGCAGGTTTCTCTACCTTGGGTGATGTGGCATCACAGCAGGTTTCTCTGCCTTAGGTAATGTGGCAACACAGCAGGTTTCTCGGTCTTGGGTGTTGTGACAACACAGAAGATTTCTCTGCTTTGGGTGTTGTGGCAACACAGCTGTGTTCTCTACCTTGGATGATATGGCAACACAGCTGTGTTCTCTACATTGGGTAATGTAGCAACACAGCTGTGTTCTCTACTTTAGGTGATGTGGCAACACAGCTGTGTTCTCCATCTTGGGTGATGTGGCAACACAGCTGCATTATCTACCTTGGGTGATGTGGCAAAACAGCAGTGTTCTCTGCCTCGAGTGATATGGCAACGCAGTAGTGATCTCTACATTGGGTGATGTGGCAACGCAGCAGCGTTCTCTACCTTGGATAATGTGGCAACACAGCCGTGTTCTCTACCTTGGGCGATGTGGCAACACAGCTTTGTTATGTAGTGATGTAGCAACACAGCTGTGTTCTCTGCCTTGGGTGATGTGGCAACACAGCCGTGTTCTCTATCTTGGGTGATGTGGCAACACAGCCGTGTTCTCTATCTTGTGCACATGAGCGATGCGGGAGAACGCGAACGGAAGTAGGGGGGGGGGATCGTTCTGCGGCTGCGCAGCACATATGGTGATACAGAATGATGAGCAGGGAAAAGCCCCAGTCCACATTTTCCCTATCTGCCTCATTTAATCTTTTTCCATTGATGTGACGGCAAAAGACAAGACTTCAAGTTGGGAACAGCCCCGATCCGATCATTGTATTATTAATGATACGCTTGCATGGTACATAAATTAGTTTTCGCAGGCCGGTCTTGATACACATCTTGCTACAGATACGAGTGATCTGAAACAAGAACGGACCCGGCTCTAGGTTCCACGCCAGCCCGCTAGCGAGGTTTAAAGCGAGTGAGCAAGAGAAGGGATGCAGACGCATGTTGCAGCCACATTGGGAACGAGTGTCTCACGTCGCTTTGCCTACGTCAAAGTCGCCTCTGGCAGTTTATCCTACCAGTCCAAAGGATTCGTTAATTTTTTCTTTCTAATATTTTTTTAATCACGCGAGGTTCAGCTAACCTCGCGGAACACACGTTCCCGATCTCAAAACTTTACGGGGCCGCGGTGGCTGAGCGGTTAGACTGCTCGCCTCCCACCAAGGAGAACCGGGTTCGCTCGCCGGCATGGTCGTTCAGGATTTTCGCAAGTGGGAATCTGGTCGGTGGGTTTTCTCGGAGATCTCCCGTTTCCCCCGCCCTTGCTCTCTGGCGCTGCTCCAGTCTCACTTCATTTCACCCTCAACGGCTCTCAATACCCTGTTGTTAAGCGCCGTCCAAATCTCTCAAATCAATTCAGAACGTTCCATGGTGCTGCCCCTATTCTCAGTTTCATTTTTGCATGCTTTTACTGAAAAAAAACTGAATTCAGGTATATGGGCGCATTAATCGGACCCACTATCATAAAAACAGTCCAGTGTAGTGACTCTCAAGTTGGCTGTCATGCGCTCTGTCTCGTTTTACTTTCACGCCCTTCACACGAGAATAATTTAAATAATTGTATTCCTCATGGATGTGATCGCTGGGGTACGTTGATTGTTCGAATAATAATATCTTAGCTTCAGGTCAACGCAATGTGGTTCGAAGTTCACTGTAATCAGGTCCCTTAGTCATGTCATTTTTTTTGTATAACTTTACGACATAAAACATTGAATTTAACTTTTAACATTTTAATTGAAATAATGAAGAGAATTGAAAACCGTGCAGATTTATTTTCGTTGGAATTCGAGGTGGTGTGGGCCGTGGAGAGGTATTTACGGTACGCATAAAGTTTGATAAAAAACTGCCCGTGGCGATGCTAGCCGGCGGGAAACGGTGGGAAAAAAAAAGAGAGCAATTTCCTGCGAAATCGTTATTGTTTTTTAACGTCCCCTCTTAATGGTTTCGAGGACCATCGAGGGAATAGCTTATAGTGCAGTACCACATCTGCCCCCCCCCCCCTGGTTGATTATTCTCGCCGTAGTTAGGCCATGGCATATCTGGGCAACGTGCTCAAAGGCTAACTGCTGTACAATCGCGGCACCGTTTAAGTTGGGCGAATAGAAACTTCCGTGGCACAAATCTCTAAGGCGTGTAGAATTTCGGGTTCGTATTCCAGGGGAGTTATGCATGCGAGGGTGTGTGAGTCTCTCAAAATACGCAGTTCTAAAGGGGAAAATACATGCGTATTTAAAGTATAATTTATTCGGTCGCTTCACACTTTTTTAAATCTAGCTTTTGAAAAATCACCTATGTATGACGTGTTTGGTTTTTTTTTCCCTAAATATGCCATGTATCACAAGCGTTTTATATTTCTGTTAACATAAAAGTACTTTTGTTGGTTAAATTGAACTGTTACTCATATAAAGTATAGTAATTCATTCATAATTAATATGAATAAAATACAGTGAGAAAGCAGGCGTTTTGGTAATGCTCAATAACAAATATTTCTGATGCAAAATATTACTACACTGGTTTAATTTTCTAGCCTCGGTTTAGCTTTGTTTGCATGAAGTGAGGAATATCCTGGAAATATAACTTTAACAGGGCTTGAGAAAAGTTGAAAGTAACCGTGAATGGACTATAAATATTCAGCCTGACGTATGGTTAAATTTCCTAACATCGTGTACGTTAAAAACTTTCATTACGGAATAGGAAGTTTGCTGGAAAAAATTTACAGTGGTCGTCTTAAAACGAAGAATACCGATTGTTGTCGTCTTCACGTGTACCTAACGTCGAATTCGAACTGCCAGAAAAAATGTCAGATGCAGACGTCAGACATAGACGAGATATATCGTTTGACACCAGAATCGGCGCACCAGTGCATCGGTCGCGAGATGTACTGCCCGGAAATTTTCGCCCTCGCCCAAAAATGCCATCGGTCGCCACGCCCCCCCCCCNCCTGCCCCCCATCACGCGCATGCGCGGCACCCACTCAAGGTCGTCCTCGCATCGCGGTTGTGTACCCGATCGAACGAGACCACATTATATTATTAACGTGTCATTATTCACGACGTTATAGTGTCGGAATTGATCGCCCTGCAAAGGTTATACGAACGTTTCCGTCCTGGTACCTCATATGTCGGCCTGATGTATTCACGTCAAAAATGTTACCATTCATGCTTTCTCAGTACACGTATACAGTAACTGAAAATCGTTTTCATTCATTTATAGTTTGTGCTTCAGGTTAAATATAAATGACAGCTAAGGTGAAGGGTTTAATTCATTTGCAATTCACATTACTTTACTGTTTCCCCGTACACAAATATATCACAATAACAAAACTATACATGAAACAGTAAAACAGTACTGCAATGTTTGTCGTCTATTCAAAAAAGTATTCATACAGTTACAAACATAACTCTCTCTTCTACACTGCAGTGCAGTATCAAATAAATTATTTAATACTTCGTGACCATATTCTTAGCACAAATGACTGCGTTGAAACGTCGTGGCATAGACCGTATACCAACGCTGTGGTGCGTGCTCGGGAAATGTTGGACCACTCTTCCGAAAGTAGTCTTTGCAGAGCTAGCTTGTTTGAAGGGCCGCATTTCTGTGTTTGTTTTCCTAGATACTCCCACAAATGGTGTATAGGAATGACGTCTAGAGTAAAAGTTGCAATCCACTTCGCCATGAACAGAGAAAATGTTCAAAGAAATCGACCTCCAGAACACTAACATGTGATATGTGTGGTGCAGCATTTGGTAGAAGTGATAATCTAAAGAGACACACTGGTGCATGTAAAGGTAACGTTTCTTTGCTTGGCACGAGACAGTATGCATTGAACTTGTTGGCGCAAGCCAAGGCTATGGCTAGCCTTCCTGCTGATCCGTCGTTTAAACTTACGATTGTTCGAGGACCCATAACATTACCCGGGCCTGCATCGTGTTCCAAATCAGTACGTGAAGAAGGAAATACGAGTGTTGCAAATATGCATTATGGAAAGTGCGAGCCATACGGACCTTCAGAAGTGGTGAACAACAAACATGCACCGCCAACATGTAAAGTGAAAAACGAAGACATTGCAACTAACCAGGTCGTGGAGAACGAAAATGTGATCTCCAAGACTGCTGGTTATGATGTGAAATATGCATATTCTATTGATGATGAAGTGCCGACAGCTGCAAAGTAAAAGCGTAAACGTGTTGTTGAAGATAAGGGCTACTTGAAGTTGGGGCAGAAGAAACGTAGATTCAAACCCTGCACTCTGGCCCAGAGGTATCTCGCAACCTACTCATCAGGGAAGAACATACATGCAGGATTGTATCATGATCCTTCTGCGAGGAGTGACGTGAAGTCTAGCTGCTTATTTTCTGAAGACCCCAATGATTTGGTTGATAGGCTGTGGGTGTTGGTTTCATTTCAAAGAAGAGGATATCTTTCTGTCAGTGAAGAGGTAAATTCTATTATTGATGAACTCTGAGTTAGAAGCTTTATTGAATGACACATTATGTTTATGTGTGATTTGTTTAAAAATAGGAATAAATACAAAAAAACTTGAAAAAAATTAATTTTTTAGGGAAAAAGGGAAATTCTGAGGGAAAAAGGGAAATTCAAGATGGCCGCCACGATGCCGTGGCACCGTACCCCCTATCCCTGTCCCAGCTCTCTCTATATAATTCTACTGGTGAGTATGGAGCAGCGCCGGAATGAAAGGGCGGGGGAAACTGGATATCCCCGAGAAAACCCGCTGACCAGTGGCGTCATCCGGCACGATTAACTCCTTAGTTTTCATGGCAGTGTGGTAAGGGTCGTTTGCTGAAACACAAATACCCCTGCAAGACCGAGCTTCTGCCCGCTGTTTGGTACGTTATGGCGAAACATACTAATATACTTGGTGTCATCCACAAAACCTTCAACGAAAGCTACATTTCCAACACCAGAAGATGCCATGCATCGTCAAAATCATCATACTGCTTCCTTCATGTTTGACTGTAGGTATAATGTATTGCGACTCCTTATTTGGCCTTCGCCACACCCACAGTTTGCCGTCTGAGCCGAGTATATTAAATATTGACTTATCGGGAAAAAAATCACACTCCCCCAAAATTCTTTAGGCGTATCATGGTATTAGTTGGCAAATTGCAAGGGTTTTTGTCGTTGTACTACAGAAATGTGGTTTCTTCCTGGCTGCCCTACCATGGAGATTGGCATTATGTAATACATTTCGTACAGTTTAAGGACTTACAGATTACGTAGATGTTGATGTGGTATCTTCCCCCAAAGTTGCTGCACTTCGGAAGGATTCTTTAGTGATAATGATCCGTGGTTCGCGGCACGTAAGCACTTCTGGGCTTCCGGATCATCGTTAATTTTCTGTTGTCCCTGTTTCTTTGTAGTTCTTTAGTATGGAACCCACAGTTCCAAAACAAACTGAGAGTGTTTTTTTCAATTTCACGATAACTCGCGCCTTGCTTATGGACAGAAACAACTTCTTCGCGTTGCGTCACAGACAGTTCGCGTTTCTTGCGCCCCATTCTGACCACTACCTCTCACTACCACAACAGCCTGGCAACTGGTGTACAGGGAACCCGTATTTGTACATACAGCAGCTGGAGGTGGATGACACTGGAGTTACGAGTAGGGGTGGGTAACTTAACAAAATGCGCGGTAGTAACGCCTTTTTTCCCGTTATCCACCTGAATCGGTTNAACTGGTGTACAGGGAACCCGTATTTGTACATACAGCAGCTGGAGGTGGATGACACTGGAGTTACGAGTAGGGGTGGACAACTTAACAAAATGCGCGGTAGTAACGCCTTTTTTCCCGTTATCCACCTGAATCGGTTATCAAAGCTGAGTCAATAACGTTATTTATCGTAGTAACACACTGACAAATACTCTTTAATACGCGGTACAGTTAATAACGTTACTGCGAAAACGGAAAGATTTCTGTTATTTCAGTAATGTTACTTATTAAATAACGTTAATAGGCAGAACCAATGATACGTTATTTTCGACATTTCGTTACAATGATTACAGTTTCCGCAAAAATTAAAATATTTCTTTACTTTAAGTGTGTTACTTATCTGGTAACTTTATATGATGGACCAGATATAATGGGATTTCGAACATTTCGTTACAATCGGTACTTTTTCCGCAAAAAACAAACAGTATTTTGTTATTATCAGCGTGTTACTGATTCAGTAAATTTTTTGCCCGTGTCCGATATAAAAGTATTTTTAATGTTCCGTTACAATATTTACCGTTTCCACAAAAACAGAAAAATTCCGCTATTTCAGTGCTGTTATTTATGGAAAAACTTATTCGACAAACCCAATAGAAAGGTATTTCGAATGTTTCGTTACAATCTATACCGTTGCCACAAAAACAGAAATTGTTCTGCTATTTGAGTGTTGTTATTTATCGAATAACTTCATTCGCTGGATCCAATGTGAAAATACTTGGAATATTTTGTTACATTCTGTACCGTTTCCGCGAAAATGGAAATATGTCATACTTTCAGTGCTGTTGCCGATCATAAAACAATAATTATCGAACCATCTACATATAGAGGGTTATTCTGAAGCAACATTGAGTGTTGGAGTTGGTTGATAACGTTATTCAATAATATCAGAAGTTATCAATTACACCCACATACATTTGGTGAAGTAAAACATTTACGCGTTCATTTAAAATGGGATATACCATGCAAAATGTTACAATTAGTCAACACGGGAATGTTTTGCTGAATCGTAAAGATGATGTAATGAACTGGAGGAGCGCATTTATTTCATTTACTGTCGAAGACGATTTTTTTTCGGATTAGTAAAATGTGATATTCATATGGTAACGTTATTACCACTTGTGGTAAAACACACCAAATAAGATCCAAATAGGAAGTATTTTTGCAGCTTGTCATACTGTATTCAGGGAATGTCATGATGCAGTTACGATTACTACAGATTACTTGCAGGAAATTACGTAGCTCCCTATATTTTGCTGTAATTTAATGCGTAGATACGTGAATACGTGAATATAGACCTTGGTCATAATTGCTCCGGCCCTTTTTTTGACTGAATATTCTTTTGTAGCGTGATGACTATGGCATGTTGTGTACAATCCACTGTACGTACGGCATGTGCATCACTGCTTTCCCTTCGCTTGTGGCAGCTGAGTCAGGCAGCGACACTCTTATTGAACTGGTGTCGCGGTGGCGTAGCGGCTACGGCACTCGCCTTCCACCAAGACTAAACGGGCTCGATTCTTGGCGGGGTCACTCCCGAATTTTCGAAAGTGGGAATCATGTCGGACGATGTCTCTGGACGGCGGGTTTACTCGGGGTTCTCCCGTTTGCTCCGCCCTTGCATTCCGGCGTGACTCTATGATTACCTCACTTCACCCTCATCAGCTTCAAGACCGTGATGTTAAGAGCCGCTCAAACCTCTCCGCTGAAATTGAACGAGATATGGAAATAACGTATTCAAGAAAAAATTTCCATTCTTATGTTGCTTACGTGAAAAGGGGGAAATAAGGTCACGTGAAAGTGAATTCAGAAATACATACAATTCAATTATACGAAAATATCTTTGTTTCTCATAGTTGAATTTAATATTCTGTACCTTTCGTTTAACAGGAATAATATTCTGGGTCATTGTTTTATTTATTATAAACAATTACATAGTTTGTACTAAAATGTAACCTAAACACAAAATGAAACTAAGGAAACTTATTTTTACTATGCCCCACTGTTATAAATACAGTTGACAGAATTAAGTAATGGATCCTACAAAACAGAAGTTTTACCATAATCTGGACGATGTCTTTGGTTTTTATAACTGCTTGGCATCAGTTATTAATGGAGATGACTAGTCTCTCACACCTTTCACGACTGATGCTGTACCGTTCGTCAGTCACTACTATTTTTAGCTCCAGTTTCGAAGAAATATTTTTCCTGTGTGCTCGAGACTTCGGAAATGCCCATAGATGTCAAATTGGGATGAGATTGGGTGGCAGAGAAGAAATTTTCATTTGTTTTGGAATGTGCCAAATTCACCATTCTGTATTGAGATTAGCTGTATGCTTCAGCTCGTATCAACGTTGAACATTATAAGAAGGTAACATTCCTGAGTTTTCAGCGCTTCGTTTGACATGCCTCTTTAGAATGTCATCATACACAAACTTGCCCATTGTACCATCAATAAATTGAATATTCCTGACCCCTTTCACGTGCATGCACCCCCAACCCATAACTGAACCACCCCCATATTTAAGTGTAGAAAAAATATTGGTAACATCAGCTGTATACGATTTATCCAGACTCTGTAGACACCACCCGAGCCAAAAAAAAAAAAAGTTAATTTCGTCTCGTCCGACCAAACGGCATAGTTCCAAAACTCCTGGTTCATATTTTGGTGCTCTTTTAGCAAATAACAGTCTTGTAACAGGGTTATTATTACGGATGCAAGGTCTCTTCCCTGCTACCCTACCATTATATCCGTGCATACACATACACTGGCGATCTATCTCACAACATATTTTATTACCACTAGTAACTTCCAATTTGGCGCGTAGTATACGAGGGCTGGATTTTCTCGCCGAAATATTATTCGTTTTTCTTGAGGACTCAGACGTTTCTGTTTAGGCTGTCATGGTGTGTTCTTAACAGGGCCTTGATTTATAAATTTATAAACAACACACTGAATTGTTGCATGACTCTTTTATTCACGATTTTATTTGTCCTATTTTATCTAAATAAGAATCCTCTAAGCGCCAAATATATAATTGTCTCTTTCAGCTTGGAACCAAAGTCCTTTCCCTTTGCCCATTTTTCTGAGACTACCGCATGTTGCGTGCGGAACAGGAACAACGAACTATGCGCACACAGCACGTACTACGGCCCACAGCTGTTGAAGGCAGACTCGTGGCCATCAAACAACGTAATGTGTACTACTGTATGTGTGGCAAAGCAACCTTCGTTTGGGGCTTCAAATAGCTTTTCTTTCTCTTCTCGGACACTGCGTTCGAAAGTAATTTTTTTTTGCATTGAGTTTATACATTTTGCTCTTATCTGTAATATATAAAACTTTCATGCAGTAATTTCTGTAACATTAATGAAAAAATTGGCTATTTTATATGGACGAAGCTGTCCCTGGGTAAAAACGTGACAAACTGTATGTTTCAGTTGAGATTGATTCCTACTTGAAAAACATTTGGAACCGCAGTTATGTTCGGACACAGAATTGAAGTAAAAGGTGCGAAAAGGCTTTCCACAGGACAGAAACTTAGAAAGTAGTTTAATTTAAATTCAAGTCGGGTATAAAGTTAGATAACAATCACCGAATTTTCCAAAGCGAAAATAATTTTCCGAGTGTTACGTAATGTTAAGAACTATGATTGAACAGATTTTATTAAAAATCCAGCTTTCCAGACTGTAATTCATAAGGTAGTTTCATTTCAGTTCAAGTCTGACCTTATTCAGCCAATGCCCCCATTTTCCGAACTGAAAATAAATGCTCCGTGTGAAAATATTTAATATGAAAACTGAAATTGGTGTATACGTTTAGCCGGTTTTAGCGCAGGGGATGGCTGATGCGGATCGGGGGTGTGTCTGCCATCTTGGATGTCATGGTGGCTATCTTGTGGTGGCCATCTTGGATGTCCTTGACCTTTGGCTTGTCAGCCATTTGGTTTTTGGTCACATTATTGTTTTTTCTTACGTTATTGTTTCCGGTCGCCATTTTCTTTCCATCCATCACCTTTTTTTCTGTCGCTGTTTTGTTTCATATTTCCAGTGGCCATTTTTGTTTCCACTCGACTGTCATGGGTTTACATCAGTTGTTACTAATGGCACTGCATTCGTCTGATCCGACTTCATTGTGCACAGCAACTAGAGTGTGCTGATGGTGTCCATCTGTATTTATTACTGTCAGAGTCCGCCATCTATGTTTCTGTCGTCCGTTAGGCAGCATTGCTTCCTCGCTTGTCATGCATAGGGTCGACATGTGAAGTGGTTAAGACTATTCGCCTTTACTTGCTTATGTAGGCTACATATGAAGTAGGACGACTCATATATATATATATATACATATTTATATTTATATTTATATTTATATTTATATTTATATTAGGGATGAAGCACCAAACCCACCGACCTTTGGGCAGCAGAGCAGATGTTTAGCTGTCTCAGATAATGGAACATGTAGTGATACGAGGGGTTTAAATTATGTTTATACAATCGTATTATGATCGTCGAGACCATGTCGGAGATGAACTAAGTAAAAGTCATTAATTAAATTTTGATTTGACATATATTTTCATCCAACTTTTCAAAAGTTGTGAATTAAATTTTGATTTGACATATATTTTCATTCAACTTTTCAAAAGTTATAAATTAAGCAACATATCTGTGGACTCGTGTTTTCAAGCCGAATTCGAACGGCTGACAACACAGACTTCAAGGTCAAGGACAGCTAAGATAGCCACTACAAAATGGCGGCCATTATGACGTCAAGTATGGCAAAGACACCAGCAAAACCACAAATTCCCATCCCCTGTGATAGTACCAGCTAATCCTATTTACTGCTATTGATCCGATATTACTAAAAATCCAATTTTATGGACTGTAATTACAAACGTTGTTTCATTTCAGTGCAATTCTGAACTGAAATCGGGAAGTGGTCATCGCATTTTCAAACTGAAAATAAATGTTTCATTTGTAAATAATTAATAAATATTCATTAACCAAATTTATATTATTGAGAATCCTTTTTAAAAGAAAATCATAAGATGGTTTGTATTAGATCGAGTGAAGTCTGAGGTTGAATAGCAAATGCAGCAATTTCTGAACTCATAACCATACGTGTTAATATATTTAATAAAACTATAATTAAATTATTAATTTACATGTTCTTCTGAAATGAATTTTAACTAAAGGCTAATGTCAATATACGTTCAGATTAACGTAATACTGTCGACACAACAAGCAGTTACCGAAATAATGTAGAATACAAACATTGGATTTCGACGACAACTAAACAGAAACTTTGGGAAAAAATGTTTTGAAGATTACTTAAGTAATTCAGATTTATTTATGAAAGTGTGTAGTGAAAATCACATTATTTACTAAATAAACTGAAAAATTTATTACAATAGAAATAGACTGAATCTGAAAAAATATGTATCGGGCTGCAGAACAGTTAAAGATAGTACTGAAATTCAGCAGGTTACCACAAAATAATTTGTCAGCTATAAGAAATTTTTATTTAATATTCAGGTATAACGCTAAGTGTTCGAGATACATTTATCCAGCCGTGATTTGAATGGANTAAGAAATTTTTATTTAATATTCAGGTATAACGCTAAGTGTTCGAGATACATTTATCCAGCCGTGATTTGAATGGACATTTTTTATCTAGTTCGAGACCAGATTATTTTTAGTCACAGCATGACAACAAATGTTTCCGTACTATAAAAACTGCAATTTATTCGTAAATATTCACTGCCTTTNTAAGAAATTTTTATTTAATATTCAGGTATAACGCTAAGTGTTCGAGATACATTTATCCAGCCGTGATTTGAATGGAAATTTTTTATCTAGTTCGAGACCAGATTAATTTTAGTCACAGCATGACAACAAATGTTTCCGTACTATAAAAACTGCAATTTATTCGTAAATATTCACTGCCTTTTGCGTTAAAATAAGAATGTCTGTGAAATAACCTTGCCGTTGTGATTGCACTTTTTTTTTTTTTTTTTTTTTTTTTTTTNATAAGTGGATCGTTTTAAAATGCGTATGTGCAGTAGCCAAAAGGCTATGTCCGTCCAAAGGCGCTTAAGTTAATTACTATTTTATTTAATAAAAGCTATGTTGACAATGAAACCAATAAAAAAAATTGCCGAAAACATAGCTTCGCTATGCCATGAACTGCACATGATGTAGGTAAATGGTCGCTGCAATAAGGTTCTGGAACGAAAGTATTTCGAAATGAGATGACATTACACGTTTAGATGCTGTGGCGTTTGCACGAAAATTACTGCTAGTTTTCCAAAATTCCCTAGACGATTGTTTGTCGCAGTATCGTAGCAAACATTCAATACGCTCTATAGACCAGCCCCCCTCCTTTTATAACGTTAGAGAAGCAGGCTATCGAGAGCTGCCAATTAGCGGCAACCTCTCACATCCAGACAGACTATGTAGCGGTTGAATGGGGGAACCACCTGACTGCATGCACGTTTGTCTCGGCGCGAGACGCACTTTGCTCAAAATACATGTCTACTTGGCTTATTCGCTTAGGCAAGTACCCGCGTAAGAAAAGTAACCAACTCTCGTCATTTTGTTGCGCAAAATATCTTTCGAATTCACAGCGAATTACAGATGGGCACGTACTGAGACTGTTCAAAATATGTTTTTATGCAATCGCAAAAAAAAATTGTAGTTATGAATATGGATCGTTTAACAAAATTATAGTTTTACTAAGCGCAAAACATTGCATTTACATGAAATTTTTAACGTATGCATATATGTACTTTGGCACACAATTCATTTTCTCCTTTGCATTTTTCTCATTATTATCTCACCAAAATGTAATATTGGGGTTTAAATTATTAGCACCAAACAAGGAAAGTGCTCAATGTTGCAGATCGTAAGATTTACTCTTAGCTGAGGATTTGCGAATTTTGTTAAAGAAAAACACACTTACAAAGATTTGTGGTTCCGAATATACTAATAATTCAAGCAGCAAGTTTAAACATTATCGGAAATCTTTCGCGAGGTACATACATATATACATGTGCAAAACCAGTCTTTCATGACATACATTAGCTATTTACGGGGCACTTGTAGGTACCGTGTGATCTTCAACGCCCACAAAATTAAAGTTAATTGAGAACTGAGATGGAAAATGTGGGAATTTGTTTTAACTACGGAGGTTCCTATACCCTGCACAATATGTTATTTATGTCATGTAGCAATTCAGTGTAGGTGTGAAATAGGCGAAACACACTCTTCAGGTCACCTACTGACGTGAGAGACATAAGCGACACTTAACTGCTAAGGTCTTCAGCGCTGAACGTGTTGAAGAGGTGAAGATAGAGCAGTAATGGAATGCAATGGCGGGAGTATAGGGAGCACCCCGACACCACCCACTGGCCAGTGGTAACGACCGCCATGTTTCTCACAATTGAAAACCCGGGTTTGACCTCGCTGGCAATTGAATCCGGTTTGTCGTGGTATGAGGCGAGTAGTCTTCAGTATCATCACTTCAGTCTCTACCAGTTACTCAAAATGTGACAAATAATATGCGCTTTTTTTGGTTGGCTGGGAATCCCTAAAGGGCTAGTTTTTCCTGTTCGTTAAGTGTAGTTATAGTGTTGTTTGTCTTTTATTTCAGTTCCTTGTTAAGTCATCAAGGAAGGCAAAATATCCTGCGTTCTTTAATATCGCTATTTAGACGCATACTACGACCCACGTCGAAGGTTGTAATGTAATTTTGTGTTGAATTGTTTTAACGCAAACAGTGAAAGTTGACTTGTAAGAACTTTGAAATGATATGAGTGCTAATAAAACTTTTTCACTTCACTTATAGAGCACGATAGCGAGATTATGACGATGAGATAGGCCCACACAAATGTGCATGTCACCGTTTTCGACTGCGCATAACTGCTGTGTTAAGCAAGCTACTAGGTGTCTGTTCAGGTCGCAGACACATCCGGCAGAGAAGTGGGTGCTGCAGCTCCCATCATGTCCGTGCTAGAGGAAGAAATTATACACATTTTGGACGAGTAAGGGACGTAACTCATAAAGTTTTGAAATCTGGCACTTGAAATTGTCAAGGCTTTAAGAAAACATGCTGAAATTCCTCAAGTCTCTTNAGTTTTGAAATCTGGCACTTGAAATTGTCAAGGCTTTAAGAAAACATGCTGAAATTCCTCAAGTCTCTTGGTTTTACAACGTACTTCATTGCGAATTGGCTGCCGATCAAAATATTCGATCTAGTATTTAAGAAACAGCTACCATATCATTTATTACATAGAAAATTGCGTAGGGCATGAATGAAGATAATATGCTTTTCTNCTGCAGCTCCCATCATGTCCGTGCTAGAGGAAGAAATTATACACATTTTGGACGAGTAAGGGACGTAACTCATAAATTTTTGAAATCTGGCACTTGAAATTGTCAAGGCTTTAAGAAAACATGCTGAAATTCCTCAAGTCTCTTGGTTTTACAACGTACTTCATTGCGAATTGGCTGCCGATCAAAATATTCGATCTAGTCTTTAAGAAACAGCTACCATATCATTTATTACATAGAAAATTGCGTAGGGCATGAATGAAGATAATATGCTTTTCTNATTTAAGAAACAGCTACCATATCATTTATTACATAGAAAATTGCGTAGGGCATGAATGAAGATAATATGCTTTTCTGCAAAACGTTCTGATTCATTATTTTCGAATAACTTATCAGCTGTTAAAATATCGATATAATGAATATATTATAATTGAGGACGTTTGAAACTGCTACTTAGTTTCATCTTTAATTTTTTTTGCTCATACTTCCGCCACATTTAATAAATTAAATAGTATTTCGGTTGTTATTAGAGACACATACACATATTATAACTTGGAAATAACACAACTTTTCAAGTACTGCTATTTGTCGTACGTCATTTTCCAATGCCGTGGCTACTTCGGATACATTTTTGAATGTTTTCTTACAAAAGAGCGTAATGAACATCGAACCAGCAGTACCACAATTATTGAAATACCTTCCATGCACAAACGTATATACAGTTTTTTTTTTTTCGATAACTGCCAACTTAACTTGTAACGATTACCGATCATTTTAAGTTTCTTTACCGGGAATTGGGCAGTTCAAGGTTAAGGAAAGGTACGTCACATTTTGCTTTCGATATAAAATACTTACAGTGGTTTTCTGTTCAAAGAGACAGTTGAATGTTGTTTTATGCATGTTCAATGATAATTATGGAAATTGTAATGTGAGCTGTCATGGAGAATATTAAAGACAGTCGAATAAATGTTTTATATTTGACTATGAATGGAAATTAACTGTAGAAACACTGCTACCACGCTTAATGTTTCAAGTTATCTAACATGTGAAGCGGAAAACGTCTCTATCTCGAAATTACGAAACAACGATTAAACGCAGCGCAAAATATTTTTGGCAGTTTTTATACTGTTTACGGCCGCAAATAAATTTATTATGAGACAAAACTAAATGTTTAAAAGATGTAAGCCAGGTAAAGTTTCCTTCTTTTTATTATTATTATTATTTTTATTATTATTTCCATGGGTTCAGCAAGTATTTTGTACAATTAGTGACGTGCCCTTACGGTTATGTTTATTTGTTGGTTTCACTGAATTGTTTTTAGATAAAATACTTTTTTTCGTTTTCCCCTGGAGAACACAGCTTAATTAAATGAACCACAGCTGTGGGTTAAACATTCTTAATCAAAACTTGGCGGTACGAGGTAAGACAGTTGTAACGGAGTGCAATACTCCTCTAACACATAAGGAGACAGTGAGAATAAGAAGTTAATTCGAAAAAAATTTTGGTTTCACTTGGTATCAGATACAATTGAAGTTCACAGATCTTGCTTCTCAACCAATATGGCCAGTGATTTTTTTTAAACTGTGGCGTGGGAATAATTATGTTATCATCACGTTGAAGTCATATTTTAGCTTATATCCACATTGAATTCACACGTAATCCTTTACGACGGTTTAGTTTTGCCTGGAGTGTACGAATTCAGTAATGCAATTCTCTCGCGTAGAGACACTACGTGAAGAAATTTACGCGCTGTCATTCTTACCGGCGGTAAACGGAGCGACCAACGTAGAGCTCAAGGTCCGTTGCTAGTTCGTGCACAGTGGTTAGGTGGCGCAAGTCAAGTTGCCCATGCAGTAGTCANTTACGCGCTGTCATTCTTACCGGCGGTAAACGGAGCGACCAACGTAGAGCTCAAGGTCCGTTGCTAGTTCGTGCACAGTGGTTAGGTGGCGCAAGTCAAGTTGCCCATGCAGTAGTCAAGTTGGCCATAGAGTGTTCAAGTTGGCCATGCAGTAGTCAAGTTGCCCATGCAGTAGTCAAGTTGGCCATGCAGTAGTCAAGTTGGTCATGCAGTAGTCAAGTTGGCCATGCAGTGGTAGCAGCGTGCCTGTCCACGTGGGGCACCTGCATGTACAAAGGTCACACTGCCGTTTTGATGACGTGGAGTATACTGACGTGCAGTTATTCCCTACGGTCTATCAGACTCCGGCACAGTGTTTAATAGCTTGGTAATATCTCGCCTCCGAAAACTATTTTTCCGTTTCTGTTTCTGTCTCGAATATGTATACCGCATGTAAAGTATATGTTGCAGTTCGCTACGCGATACCATGTCGACAATTTTACTCGCAGTTGCCACTTTCTAAAACTAGCAATTATGTTAATATGCAGCGAAAGAATTCGTCGTGAGATATAAAGTTTTTAAAATTTCGTCTTCTCGTTATTAACGTGGAAGACTGTATTTAAATATCACTACTAAATATTTTACAATAAATAATTTTAATAAAATCATTAATGCGCATGTGTTTATTCTCCAGGTACACTTTCGCTGGGGTTTTGGAATTGTTCTGTTTTTCGCTGACTGCATGAAAAACAACGATTTTTAAGATGTCGATTGGGCCGTAATAGGAAAGAAACAAAAAAGCTTTTTAAAATGTATCGACATTTAGTGAACTCGATGAAGAGCTAACTGTCTTTTTATTTTATGTTTTATAAACTTTTCGTGTCCAAAATCATTACGAATCCAAGGTCACAGAAACGACTATGCCTGCCACTAAACCATAATGACAGAGTATAAATTATAAATAATCATCAGGACCTCAGGACCACATTTGTGAATCCTGTATTTAAGTCGCCAAAATACGAGTAAAATTAATTAATTAAATAACGTATTTATGTTGGGTACCTTATTCTATTACTTCTGCCATACGTTGTGTAAATGAATAAAACAAATTGACAGTAATTGGACTAAATAGATGCACATGTAAGACCGATATAATGTAGTTGGACTGGAAGCTAACAGAATTAAGCAAATTTCTGTTCACAAGATAGTTTCACGACATTCTTGTTATTCAGAAAACGAAATAAATGCAAATGGATAACTGCATTTCCCTTTTGGCAAAATTTCAAGTATTGATGGAACAATCTTTTACCTTGGGGCTACAAAAAAGACAAGAAATAAATTGTCAAGACGTAAATTAAAATTTGAATATAAACACAATAGTTTTCACACTGTCTATATGGATAAGAAGTAGCTGTGACATTATAGTGTACAGCAACGTTATTTTTACGAGTTATAGCGTTATGTTTATAAAATTACTCGCAGGAACACAAAAATAGTTAACAACTTTTACTGAGTTATTTACCTTGACTTTATCATATTAAGTAACGTTACTTTGTCACCACGAACTATAGCGTTATGTGTATAACGTTATTCGTAGCAACGCAAATATACTCATAACAGTTACTTTCTTATGACCATGATGTTATCGTGCACCTTAAATTTATCACGTTACCACGAGCTAAAGCGTTATGTAAATAACGTTATTCACAGAAAGGCAAATGTAGTTATAACTGAGTTATAGACTGTGACTTCATGTGCGTCGTATCGTTATTTTATTACCACTAGCTATTACGTTAAGTGAATAACGTTATTCATGGAAACAAAAATATATTACTCGGTTACGTGCCATGTTGTCATAGTGCACGTAAAGTTATATGGTTATCAGATACTGTAAAAGTTCCGTACTCTATTTACCGAAATCATGCAACAAGCCAATTTGTTACTCCGTAAAATAACAAATATTACAATTATATCGTTCCCATTGAATTCCCTTTCTTCTGATGTTGGTTTGCTTTACACTAGTACAACGCCCCTCAATCTGTGTAGGGCTTATGGCGTTACATTGCCTCATATATATATATGTATACATACATACACACACATGTTAGGTTTAAACATGTGGTTTTATGAATAGGCCTACTTTTGTGAGCTACTGTACAGTGACGAGGTTAATTTGCGAAAATTTCGTTACAGTTAATGGTACGAATAGCTGGAGATTGGAAAACTAAAAGGTCTCATCGAACCCGGAGCATAGAATCCTGCCACCGACCACGAATAAAAGGATTCATTTCTCTTCCGTCGCTGGAGGCGGGTGTTGAACAATGCAGCGGAAACACCACAGATGGCGACGGCATCTGGCTTCTGCTGGGGACACGTGTCTTCGGCTCTCGGCGGCATTATGTTAACGCTTGTCCTACACATTGGCGAAACGCAGGAGGCGACCGCTGCGATGCATGATTCATGAATTATCGTCAGGCGACGGGTGAGAGAGAGAGGAGGGGAAATATTCCTGGCTGGCCGGAAGCCCTTCCAAACTGTCCCCACCAGGGCGTACCGCGCTTTGAATATTGCATCAGCTACTCTCGCTAAACGCTGCAACGACACGCGCTTTTTTTATATTTTTTATTCCTGCTGAGTACCTAGCGTAGGCAGTATTATGCTGCTGTTGTTGGTTCACAGCTAATTGAGAAATTACGAAGGCCTTTCCTTGCCTGCTATGTATTCTTCCGCAGCATGTAAAAATTAATATTGCCATGGATCTATTTACTAGAATCCATGCGTCTCTCGGGTAAAACTATGAACCCTCTACTGCTCTCTGTGACTCTAAAGTTAGGTGCCAATTCTCATGTTTTATTTCTTATATTACCCTTCAGGTAATGTTCTCTGTAAAATAAATAATCGAACTGACAAGCTGATTTACTAAACACAGGTCTTAACTACTCAATGCAACCTCACTCACATAACTATTATTAATAAAATAATTATTTTTCTTAAACCCACCTTATTAATTTTTTTTAATTCTGTCTTTAACAACATATGTTCCAGGTTTTTATTTTTAAAACGGTAATTATTTTGCTTAGATAATGGTTTGGCTGGTAGAAACAATAACGTGTTTCTCTCACTCCAACTTTCCTTAAGTTATCTATCTAAAACTAACTGAAACATATTTCAGTTGTCACTAATTTTGGACGTTGCCCTTTGTACAAAATGTTTTGTTGCAGAGAATAAATCTTCATATCCCTCTGTCTACCTAGGCTATTTTAGATAAACCACTCAGTGTGCACGTGGTTCGTTATTTGCAGTTACGGACATAGATTCTCTTCAAAGGATGATTTAAAACCTTCTCGACTCAAGAACCACCTCCATACGCTGCCAAATATTGAAAATAGTCCTGGGCAAAGAAATTTCTGATACTTGGCAGCTGTGCAACAGTTCTGTTTACTCTTTTTGCCTCTTAAACATATTTTATTCCTCGAGTGAACGTAGCTGAAACGGTTATCTTCAGAATAACTATAAGGAATTAATTCCAGACACAGAGATCTTAAAGAAGCTGCTGTATACAAATAGAATCACTTTTGGCAGTCCCGTGGTTTAACGCTGCACCACTACAGAACTGCATGCCAACTCACTGCTTTGTGCGTAAAGGCTATGGTGCTTTTGTCGGAAGATGCACAAAGTACTCTAAGCGCCCCATCATGGCTGTTTTTTTTTCCTTCAAAAACGCACAAAAATGTAAGGTAGCACGGGCGTTAGATATTGATTATTTTTCTGTTGCACTGCTGCACATAAATATTAAATCCAAATATTTTAACTTTCTGAAACGTATGCCACGTTTTTTTTTGGGTAATGAAATATAAAATTCCAGTCTAAGGATTTAAAATATTAATTACCAAGCCAAAATATCGCATACAAGCAAGCAATCTCACGATCTGACAAATAGAAAATCTTTTGTCCCTCAGCAGAAAGTTTTCATGGTAAATTTGAAACTTCCAATGTACCGCTGGAACTGTAGAAATAAATATGTAATAAATAGTCTATTGAAGTTACCTGTGCCATTAAGTTCTTTAATAACAGGATTTGTGTAGTAGAAAAGCTACCGCCCAAAATACGGGAAATACGAATACATGATATTAGTCTGAATAAATTTCACTTGAATTAGTAGGGTATTTATATTTTCATTTCTATCGGCATGATGACGGCATTGAATCTGAGTCTTGCTCCACAAGATGTGCCTCCTTTTCCGAACCCTTTCACGAGGGAGTCATAGTACCTGGACGAAAACGAGTCACACGCGCGGGAGAAAGCAGGGACCGCAAATACCTTCACGAACACACATAGGCTGTTAAGGTTAATTTATCACTTTGAAAAGCCCTGCTCACCATCTACTTTTCCTTAATTTGGTACCCTTCCGCTATATGTAACATTTCCGTTGCTATGGGCAGATTAATTTTATTCATGCGCCAGTCAAGTGAAAACGTAATGTTGGGAAACGTAATGTGTTAATAGTATGCCATTTGTACTCTAATGCGTGTACAGCAGAAAATACATTAACATATCCAAACATTAGGCCCTAATCTCTGAATACAGGTTCAAGTCTTGGAACGAATATTCCTAATTCGCTGCCAACTTAACTGAGAGTCTATTTGGTTAGCAACCGATGTTTTTTTTTTCAAGTGTTGATTTCAGAAGTGCTTGTTTTACCGTGAACAGTCTATGACAATACCTACGATTCTATATGTCCCGAGTTGTACAGCTTAATTTTAAAATTGTATTTCGGAGAACTTATGTTTTCTGGCGAAATTATATATCAAATATTTTAAAAGTGAAATATGTTTAAATACGCAGAGAATACTTGCCGGAATTATGTTATTTAAGCAGAATAATGAAGAACGTAACAATAAATAATCCTGATACTTGTCGTATAATAGGCCTACGAATTTAACGTAAACATAGTTTGGTCACAAATAAGATATTGAACCAAAAAGTTCACTTACTATCACGAATTATTATGTATTGGATGAAGAAAGTATTTTACCTTTTACTGGCGAATACGTAGTATCTACGAACATTGCTTTAAGTTATTTAGTAGATAATGTATATATAATGTTATGTAATATATACTCGTACATATTTTAAACCGGAAACTACCAGTAGTCTCAATTAAAAAATGTATTATATGTTTGTACAGACCTTTTTCACGATTATTAAACAACCTTCTGCTGCATTCGTTAAATTTTGATAATATGTTAAATACGCATGTGCCAGAAGAAAAACTTTTAATGAAACAATGAATAAATAGTACGGAAAATAATTAAATTAAGAACCACTTAAAAATATTTTATTGATTTAGGGAACTCTGACTTATTGTATGCACTGTGTACCTCTCGCACGGTAGTTATTTTAAAAGTACAAGTATACTTGACATAACTTTGGTTTTCAGTATTTAGCTACATATTAATAAGTTATTGAGATTTTACTTATTCAACATTCACTTCAATCGATTTAACTGTTGAATTAGTGACAAAATACCAGCTTACCTTCACTTATTGATTCAGTGACATTTTCCACTGATTCATCAATGATTTCATTTAATGTTTTTAAGTGATTGATTTTTTGACTGATGGATCAGGTAAACAACATGTATCAAATAAAATAATGATGCAGAAACTAATAAAACACAAAAAATAAATTTTTTAAATGCGAGTTTCATCTTTTATAATACCATTTTACGAGACAACATGAACATTCAGTCTCTCATATAGTTTTTTGTCTCTCATATAGTTTTTTTCGTCTCTCATGTAGTTTTTTTCGTCTTTCATATAGTTTTTTTGTCTTTCATATAGTTTTTTNTCATATAGTTTTTTTCGTCTCTCATGTAGTTTTTTTCGTCTTTCATATAGTTTTTTTGTCTTTCATATAGTTTTTTTCGTCTCTCTTATAGTTTTTTTGTCTCTCTTATAGTTTTTTCTTCTCTCATTTCGTTTTTACGTCTTTCATTTCGTTTTTACGTCTTTAATTTCGTTTTTACGTCTTTCAATTCGTTTTTACGTCTTTCAATTCGTTTTTACGTCTTTCATTTCGTTTTTACGTCTTTCAAATCGGTTTTACTTCTTTCATTTCGTTTTTACGTCTTTGTAAAGCAAAAATGCAGAAATAATGATAAAGTGCAAAAAGTAAAGGTTTCCCCGCAATCATCACAGCGCTCGGTTTGAAGGTTTAAATTGCATTAAATGTGGTGAAGTGAGTGCATTCATATGGACTATTTGTTTTAACAATCCAAAGGTAACGAATTAAATTAAAAATGAAAAGAAAGGACTTAGAATTTAAAGCTACGTATTTTCGATAATAAACATGTATGCTATCTCTTATAGTCAAATTTGACGTGCTGGATCGATTGTTAAGGTAACTGTATAGAATTGACATACTGTGGGTTCATATCCTGGATACAGCGATTTTTTTTTTTACTTTTTAAAAATTGCTTTTAATCGCACAATATATACGGCGACTATCGTATTATGTTTATTTCTCGTAACTATTTTTGGCTAAATTCAATAAAAACAGTATTTAATTTGCCGCACGCAGTTGGCCGTCACTTATTCAATACGTAAAATTGTTTCACTGGAACAACAATGGTTTTCCAAAGATTCTAAGTGGAGCCATTGTCGCTGATTCGACTACATGAATTTCACCGCGAATCAGTGGTTTTCCACTGTTTTTGATTGAGAGAGTACTGTAATAATATTAGTGTCTGCTCAAGTATTTCAACTTGATTGATCATTTACCCCTTCAAGGTTTACATAAGTTTTGTTGCAAAAAAAAATCGACTGTTTCTAAATTATGTGTTTATTATTATGATTCATGTATCATGATTTTATTGGAACATTGGCATTTGGACGATAGTCATAATAAGTTACATAAAAAGTATTCCAGGTGTATCATAAAAAGGTATTGGAACTGCACGGAAATAGCCAAGTGCAAACTCGAATGAGTGCCAAAAGAGGAAAGTTATAGCAAATTTGGTAGTTATTTATTTCATAGTTTTTACAGAGTACTTGATAAATATGCTAGACACGTGCAGGCTATACGCGAAGTCGAAATATCGGATGCGAAAAATGGTCGTGATACGCATTTGAACAATCTATGAAAATCGTTAATATTTTCCGTTTTTATCCAATACTCTTGTTAATATGGCTTCGATTTTACAAGTTTTAGATAATAATTGAAGCGTAAACCCACATTTATGCTGAACTTATGTTCACATTTGCTAATGTTTTACGAATGTGTGAATTTTTCAACGAATTTTGCTGTTTTTTTATTGCTGAATATGAAATAGTTCCGTACATGTTCAGGCTAAAATAAATATCTGAAAGGAAGGTTATGAAACCGGAAGGATTTTGCATACGTTATACTGTATGTAGATTCAGGAGACTCGCCGTATACGAATGGGTTAGACGTATACGATATTTGTTTTCATCCGCCAGTTTTTCCCTCACACCTCNAGGAGACTCGCCGTATACGAATGGGTTAGACGTATACGATATTTGTTTTCATCCGCCAGTTTTTCCCTCACACCTCACCCCATCAAAAAATACTGATGGACACACAAGCAGTTCCAGATAATGTAAACAACAGGTTTTTCATGTTTTGGTTATTTTTGTTACAGAAATTTAATTTTTATGTGTGAAAAGATAGTTCAGAAGCCACTAAAAACAAACACAAAGGAACATCATCGTACAAATTTTTTNAGGAGACTCGCCGTATACGAATGGGTTAGACGTATACGATATTTGTTTTCATCCGCCAGTTTTTCCCTCACACCTCGCCCCATCAAAAAATACTGATGGACACACAAGCAGTTCCAGATAATGTAAACAACAGGTTTTTCATGTTTTGGTTATTTTTGTTACAGAAGTTAAATTTTTATGTGTGAAAAGATAGTTCAGAAGCCACTAAAAACAAACACAAAGGAACATCATCGTACAAATTTTTTTATATATTATTTAGAGTCGCTTGTCAAACATTTGTCAATCGTTAATGACCCGGACCTAATTTTCCCCAGAAGCTGTATGGCACGTTTCACAAACTCACTCGTACATTATGCACTAACAGTAATTTTCCATACCGGCATTCACTCCGCACTGACGTGTGTTCTTGACACCGCTTTTAATAGGTAAGTCCAAACAGAATTGTTTTCATAAGTGTTAAAATTTTTCTTTTTTGAATAGGATTCAGATTTCCTCTATTGTAACAGGGCCCATACTTAGCAGACCTTTCTATTTCGCGATTCTGAGACAATATAACTACGTTTAGTTGCAACCTTTTCATTTCAGCGGGTTCAGAACCACTTGTTGTTCGGAGCTCACAAACTGGCTTGTGGAGAATATTGAGCGCAAACCATCGCCCTTCCGGTATTATCGCCACGCGAGTGAGACGCCTTCAAAGTTGTACGGTACCAAATTCCGTAGAAGCTTTCGCAAGGTATCTCATAGTCGTCATTACACTAGTTAGTGTGGCACCCTTCGTGACATTTGTCGCCCTGTACTGCCACATTTCATACCAGTTTTAGTAAAAAAGGACCTTTAGGAAACAGAAAGTTTTGCTTATTAATGTACCTCCGGTACTGATGGGAAGTCTTCGTGGCACTTGAACTGAGTAGCAGAATGATTGAGGTACTATTTTCTTTACGGAACTATTAAACGCGCCAAATGTGCTGATTTACGAAAAATGACATAAACTGCAGACCATACTAGCAGATCACTTTCAAGATTTTACTGACATTAGAAATACAATTTTGGAGTATGCCGACACAGCTAGATACAACTACTACAAAGCCCAGTACCTCGAAATATTTGGGACAAAATCACTCGATAAGCGCGCATTAAACCGTACTACGTACAAAATAGATAGGGTCACCGTCTAAAAGTCTCATAGGTACAGGCAGCACTACCAGAACACGGCACGCCAGTTCAGAGCCTCGCGCATAGGGGCGATGTCACCTTTGATGCGCGTGGCTGCGTCTTCCTTACCACTCCCGTGCGTTTCGGCCTCGAATGCGCAAAACAGCTGTCGGTGGGCGGGCCCTCATCACGACCTTGGGAGACATAGCTGAAACCTGAGCGCTGCGCCTTGGTTGGATGCGTGTCCTGGGTTTGAATCCCGGGTAAAGGCGTTGGCGCATGTTCCACTGGTTTAGTTTGTAGGTCACTCCACCAGGAGGTCGGCCGGCTGGTGTTGTTTACCAGCGCAGTTAATTTAATTGACTTTTGGAAGGAAAATGTTGCTGAAAACACGCGTTCCTACGTCAACTCCCGCACGATCCTTTGGGTGGTGGGAGGGGGGGATGAAGGGCCTGTGTTGGTATACGGGGCCAGGCAGANTTTTCCATACCGGCATTCACTCCGCACTGACGTGTGTTCTTGACACCGCTTTTAATAGGTAAGTCCAAACAGAATTGTTTTCATAAGTGTTCAAATTTTTTTTTTTTGAATAGGATTCAGATTTACTCTATTGTAACAGGGCCCCTACTTAGCAGACCTTTCTCTTTCGCGATTCTGAGACAATATAACTACTTTTAGTTGCAACCTTTTCTTATTAGCGGGTTCAGAACCACTTGTTGTTCGGAGCTCACAAACTGGCTCGTGGAGAATATTGAGCGCAAACCATCGCCCGTCCGGTATTATCGCCACGCGAGTGAGACACCTTCAAAGTTGTACGGTACCAAATTCCGTAGAAGCTTGCGCAAGGTATCTCATAGTCGTCATTACACTAGCTAGTGTGGCACCCTTCATGACGTTTGTCGCCCGGTACTGCCACATTTCATACCAGTTTTAGTAAAAAAGGACCTTTAGGAAACATAAAGTTTTGCTTAATAATGTACCTCCGGTACTGATAGGAAGCCTTCGTGGCACTTGAACTGAGTAGCAGAATGATTGAGGTACTATTTTCTTTACGGAACTATTAAACGCGCCAAATGTGCTGATTTACGAAAAATAACATAAACTGCAGACCATACTAGCAGATCACTTTCAAGATTTTACTGACATTAGAAATATAATTTTGGAGTATGCCGACACAGCTAGATACAACTACTACAAAGCCCAGTACCTCGAAATATTTGGGACAAAATCNTCGTCCGTACCTCCCTTTCTGCCATCATACCTCATCCGGTGCTTTGTTAGAGAGCCGTGTGTTTAGGTTGTCGTCAATTGGCATCGGTTTTGAAAGCTCTGGCGCGCGGGGATGAAGCTTGCATTGTGCACCCCCTGCTCCTCTCCTCACGAACCCACCGTAGCAGCCCAGTGATGCGGGACGGGTAATTGGTGCTCGAGGGGTTGTTTGTTTGGAAGAGGGGGGGGGGGCGGAGGCCGAAGCGAAACCAGCTGTTGTGCGAATGAAGCTATGGAGTCACGCCGCTCCCAACAGACTAGTCTAAAAGGGTGAAAGCACAGAGAGGCTGTGTCCCACGCAAAAGTATCGAAACGCATGAGAACGTAAGAAAATAAATAACCCCTAAAAAACGGTGGCCTTAATATTATAATGGACAGTGATACATCATTTATATAGGCTGTTCACGGGAAACTGAGCACTTTTGAAAGCCTTGCTTAAGGTCCACTTGTATGCCCATTGTGTATTCTTCCACCATACGTAAAATTGACATTACAATNAATGAAGCTATGGAGTCACGCCGCTCCCAACAGACTAGTCTAAAAGGGTGAAAGCACAGAGAGGCTGTGTCCCACGAAAAAGTATCGAAACGCATGAGAACGTAAGAAAATAAATAACCCCTAAAAAACGGTGGCCTTAATATTTTAATGGACAGTGATACATCATTTATATAGGCTGTTCACGGGAAACTGAGCACTGTTGAAAGCCTTGCTTAAGGTCCACTTGTATGCCCATTGTGTATTCTTCCACCATACGTAAAATTGACATTACAATGNTTGAAAGCCTTGCTTAAGGTCCACTTGTATGCCCATTGTGTATTCTTCCACCATACGTAAAATTGACATTACAATGTGCCTGATCACTTTATTCATGCGTCCGTCAATTGAAACTGTGGAATTATTATGAAAGTAAGCGCTTCGGAAATTTGATAATTTTTACACTTACATGCATTAGAAAAACCCGAGAGCAAATAGTAATTTGAGTATTTACAAATGTTTACCCATTACTACTAAATCAACGTTAAGACATGGAACTACTTTTCCTCCGTCGTTACCAACTTTACTGGCTACTAGTCAGCCAGTGTGGACTTTAAAATATGCGCGTATATGCAGGTAGGGACAGTGACATTTTCCAAAGGTTGATTTCAAAAGTGCTAAATTAATCGAAAACGGCATATATATGCTCGTGTTGTTTAAAAAAGTTATTCGTACCATCGACAAAAGCCTCGTCACCGTAAATTAAGCACTTCCATAATTACATTAACGTTTGAAAAAAAANTTATTCGTACCATCGACAAAAGCCTCGTCACCGTAAATTAAGCACTTCCATAATTACATTAACGTTTGAAAAAAAAAGTTACCTCTCATAACACATGGCATGCAGGATACTACTTAAGTTGGCAACGAATTAATTTAAATAGCTCTAAGACTTGCCGTTGTATTACGAATTTATAATCACTTAAAAAATCAGAGCAGGACATTCCATATTATTAACACATTCAAATTCCTAACATATCCATATTTTAACTTGAGTGACGCATGAATTAACTGATCAGGCGATTCGAAATGTTAATGTTACATATGGCAGAAGTATACAAAACGAGAAGAAAACTAAATCCTTAGCAGGGCTTTCGAAAGTGCTTAGTAAATCGTGGAGCCATTGGAGAATACCTGCGCGTTTTTCTTGAGGTATTTTCCTTACTGGACAAAAGTTACTCTGTAATCGCCCGTGTTTGCGCGTGATGTCATCATGCGGTGAGTCAGTTAACTTGCATTAACCATGTATACTTCACTTTCCTGCAGGTGTTACAGTGGCTCGATTCTCAAGACTGTTGGAATGAGCCCTTAAAATAATGGTGTCTTTCGGCAATAGGTTTCTAAAGGTCAATTTTTTGAACACTCAATATTGCAATCATATTTATAAATGAAACGCTAGACTGTCGAAATCAATCCTGCAGAAAAGAAGCTACCAGGATCGTAATTTATATAAGATATTTGTCTCGCAATACTATTTTGTGATATAGAAGACATGAAAATAGACATCAATTTGTAGTTTAAAATAAACATAATTAATTAAAGAGGAGACTACGTTATTGTAGCGTTGTAACGTTATGTGTGATGATGGACTATCTGAGAAACATTTCTTGTAAATATAATGTTACGTTGGCATAAAGCATTAATGACATGATTACTACAAATATCAAGTAACTCATTACACGAAACAGCTAAACCATAAAAATATACTCTATCTGTCGGGAAAACACTGTAATTTCCAAAAGTAGTTAGCACTAAAACTGTACCATAAGCTACATAGATGTCTCCATACATTATAATTCGGGTTTATCTGATACTGGGATGGCCCGCCACTAAAAAGACGTATTCATCCATACGCTTGCGTTAATAAAAACTTAAGGAATTTTCTGTGGCCAAGAGGATATTCGTGAATAACATAAAATACATGGAATTGCAATTGCTGGAATATTACCAACATTTTTTAAACTTCTTATACTTACTCCGGCAAAGTGTAAATTATGTTACGGTCAGTTACAGTAAATTAAGTATACGGCAGTTCTTTTTTCGATAAAAACGGTTGTAATATGATTGAAATATAACCAACAAAATCCTTTGCAAGCACACAATTTTATTTATGAAATTTATAACTACATTTAATTCCGTGTTTGTTGTACTGGTAAGTTAATGGCAAATTTCTCTGTTTTTCATACATGTATGTATGCTATTTGAATATGGAAACATGAAAAATGAGATTTGTGAGCTATATGAAAAAATAAGTAAGATTGAAACACAATGTAACTCAGATTCTTAACTGTTTTAAGTGCGATATATGTTAATTTTTATATGTGGTTTTGCGATTTCATTTTTTTTTAATAAAAAGTGTGTGGAGCAAGAGTTCTTCCAAAAAATTAAACCGCCTGGGAAAAAAATAATTTATTGTAGATTTCCTGTGTATTATCTATGTCCCTTAACCTTGGATTTTCACCAGCAGACGCACTAACTTCATTAAAGTATCCGTCTGCTACAAGCTTTATCGATGCCGCTAAGATATATTTGTATTTTTTTAAATGGGAATTGCAATCTTTCACTAGTCGAAAATAGCATACGAATATGTGTTATTTTTTAAAATTTATTTTCTTGCCCCCAACTGAGCAAACGCGATTAGTTCAGCTTTGTTAACAACGTGCGAAATGCAACGATGCCAAGTTGTGATATCGATAGCTTGAAAATTCGATACACCCCATTCAAATAGACGCTACGGCCAAATCAGAAATATGCATTTTGACATTCCAACACTCACTATCGAACATGCAAGCATCGAATCAACCCGCTGTCGTATTTATTCACATAGTTTCAAAAATTAGGCCGCAGGATTTATGATATCTTGGGCGAGGACATAGAAACTTGCTCTCCCGTGGGCATTCTGCAGTTGTAATTTTTGTCAAACTTAGAAGAAAATTGAGAAGTTACATCCAAAAAAATTACTGAGTGATCTCTCGTATGTTTTGATACATTAGTACCATGTACTAAAATTTCATTTACGACGTGGTGAAAGAAGAAATTTCATTGGTCATAATAAGCCATGTGATTCGCACATCTGCCTACCACCAGAACGACGATACTATAATAATTCGATTCCCTGCAGATCCAAGTCCAGATTTTCCGGGGATGGGGAAACTTTGCGGACGTTGCCGATAGCTGTTGGGTTTTCTCGGGTACTCTTTTTCCTACTCTCAACGTTGTATCGCTTATCCAAACAGCCTCATCAAATACTTCCATTATCCAGGCTGGCCGCGAACGATAGACGTGTCACTCAGTTTGAACTGACGGCTTNCAGCCTCATCAAATACTTCCATTATCCAGGCTGGCCGCGAACGATAGACGTGTCACTCAGTTTGAACTGACGGCTTCCGCTTGGCGCCAGCCTCACTTAATCTCATCTATGTCGACCCTTCCTTGAAAGCAGGAAAAATATGTGATTGTTCTATTTTCCAAGGTCACAGAGGAGAAGAAATTGTATCTTCTTAATATGCGAGTGTGTTAATCCTTACAGAGTAATCTGACTCAACCTCGCATGTAGGCGGATCTCTTGCTAGATCAGACGTTTCCGCAATTTTTTTCTTCTTAAAATCAAGAAATCAATTTATTAATGTTAATGAAACAGAATATTAATTTTGATAAGGCCGTATCGCATCAGAGGAAGTATGATTTCGGCAATATTAAATATTTTTTCGAAGAAATATTCATAACTTGCCGAGTTTTCCATTAACTATTTACGCGATGTTCAGGAATATCTTTGCAGGGAATAAAAACTATGTATAAAAATTAAGAATATCATGCAGTTTTTCCAAACCTGTATTAAAAAAGTATTTTGCTGTTACTCTGATTGTTATATTCTAAGTGATCATCGCACCATATCAGTTCAGCTTCACTGCAGATCATCATGGTTCAATTTTGTAACCGCTGGNATATCATGCAGTTTTTCCAAACCTGTATTAAAAAAGTATTTTGCTGTTACTCTGATTGTTATATTCTAAGTGATCATCGCACCATATCAGTTCAGCTTCACTGCAGATCATCATGGTTCAATTTTGTAACCGCTGGCAGCAAACTGATTACTTCAGATTAAAACAGTTCGATGGCTTGTAAATCAGCAGGGTTCACTGGTAATTTAATGAACCACAGTCACTGAGGTAATCAGTTTGCTACCAGTTGTTACAAAATGGAAATATCTTGATCTGCAGTGGTGCTGAACTGATATGGAGCGATGAGCACTTAGAATATAACAATCAGAGTAACAGCAAAATACTTTTTTAATACAGGTTGATAAAAAAATTATCAAAATTTTGATATCGCAGAGGTTGTGATTCGTTTAAGAGAAGTGGGTTATGTAAAGACTCACGACTCACGATAAAGCACTGACCCTGTTTAAGAACAAACGTATCGCACTGCAGTGACACAACATTTCCCGTCACATACTGATCGAATATGCATGGTAATAGCGGTTATTTGTTTGATACGTTGTTCATCACATATGTACGCTCGTCGAAGTGTAATGAGGTCACGCATCCGGANATAGCGGTTATTTGTTTGATACGTTGTTCATCACATATGTACGCTCGTCGAAGTGTAATGAGGTCACGCATCCGGATGCTGAATTTCTCCGATATCCACGAAATAAACTGTCAAAATGCTGCACACAAGAATTAAACACGACTTATGGCGTTCTTTTTTTGTTTTATTTAAATATTATTTGCCTGTAATATGTACTTTTACGACAAGTAAAATTTAAAGCCGTCGTGGAAAACCTAACACTCGTCTAATAAATAAAAATATTAATAGGCAACAAAAATAAATATAAAAATATGTATAAGTATAAAATTTATAAAAATGTGTAAAAGTAAAAAAAAATTATTTTACAATGAAAATTAAATGTTTTATTTAAACATTTAAATATAAATAAGAAAAGTATTGAACCTCTAAATTAATTAATAAGCAGTTATCATTTAATCAGTAATATTTCTTTAATTGGAATGCCTAATAATATCATAAACAGTGAAATACCTCTAGTTTGGTGTTCTTTTGAATGATACATGAGCGAGCGTTGAGTAATTAAATGAAAAACTTTGTCATCGTAGAAAACCTAGAGGATGACAGCAGTGTAGTTGTTGATGTCATTGAGTGCGTTATTTTTGACGACATAGCACTGGAATGGCGTACGTCCAAAATGATATTTTTTAATTTATCTACGTTGTGGTATAGTACCACATATATATATAAAATTGTTATTAAAGTCGTCCTCGACTGTTGTTTAGTCCAGTAATATAATGCGTATTCCCAAAATGAATTACGTTATTGATCACTAGTTTGAGACTTAATAATTCTGTTAAAATTTTTTAGTGATTACACAAGTTATCATTGTGTTGAAGTCTGAGTATTTCAATATATTTTTTAATATAGTGATTTTTCATTGTTTTGTGCCAGTAGCTTTCCTACACATGGGAACAGCAACTTTCGTCTCTCTTTCCTTCAATGGAAAAATATTCCCTAAAAGCAGATGATCCCCCTTCCCTCCCCTTCATGAAAGTTGTCGAAGCATGTAATAAGTGTAAGGGTTTGTGAAAGTTTAAACTCTCTTATCTTTTTTTCTCTTTGTATTTGGGGACAAAAATCTTTTATTTATTTTACTTTACAAATTTACAAATCAAAAGTACAATAATGAACGACCACAATGGCCACAAAATACAGTAAACAGTATTGGATATTTTTTCATATAATATTATGAAAAGAACCCTTCAATTTTCCAAGGTACAAATAAAGAAAACAGTTACATTCTGAATATTAAAATCTTTTTTAAAATTTTGAACACTTAAATGTGATTCTTTATATAGTGATTAAAATAAGCCGGGTAGGAACAGTGATTTATTGCAGCAGAAGTTAATACAGGTGGTTCACGGTTAATTGAACACTTTCGTAAACAATAAGTTATTTGAAAAATGTAACTGGGGCAGTGCATATATTTTTACTGAATGGTATGCACCCGGTGAAGGTGGTAACGACGGAGAGAAAGTAATTCCATTTTTTTAAACGTTGAATCAAAAGTTTCGGGCAAAAATTTGTGGATACTGAAGTGATTTATTTTGCTTTATGTTTTTAACGCAAATACTTGTAAGAATTAAAATATGTTAAANATTTGTGGATACTGAAGTGATTTATTTTGCTTTATGTTTTTAACGCAAATACTTGTAAGAATTAAAATATGTTAAATATTTAATATTCTTGTAGTTCGACAGTTTCACTTAACTGGTACATGGATAAAGTGTGCAGGCCCACGGAGACGTTAATTTAACGTGTCGTGGAAGAATACACAGTGTGCAGACAAGTTTTCAAAAGTGCTCAGTTTACCGTGAACAGTNGTTAATTTAACGTGTCGTGGAAGAATACACAGTGTGCAGACAAGTTTTCAAAAGTGCTCAGTTTACCGTGAACAGTCTTTACGCTATGCAATAACATGACGCTGAAGACGATTGAAATACGCAAGTGCTGGCACTTCCGTGAGTTGCAATGAAAGGAGTTTGATGGGATTTTCTCCACTGCCTAGTGGTCTGCTCCGCTGTGGTGTGGTTAGACAAGTCGTATGCCATCACGGCAGAAAAGAACACCTTGACGGACGCTTCGTGAGAGATCCAAATTCGATTCACAAACAGTAGAGATGGTATATAGGACCTGATCACTGACACAAGGATACCAACCGGAAAATAATGCCTGCAGAGGTGTGCTTATAGAATTCGTTCGGTACTAAGTGTACCCTCGTCGAGCAGTAATGCACGCAGAAATTCTTGCATTTAATCGACCATAGAAGTGACTAATATCGTTCTGCGGAATTGGAATTCCGTGCACACTGGTGGCTCAGCTGGACAAGAGTCGGGAATGGTGCACGAGATCGAGCTAGACGACGTCCTACCCACTCCCACACATGCTCAATGGTGGAAAGTTCTGGTGGTCGGGCTGGCCAGGGAAGTTGACGAACAACTTTGAAGAGCACGTTGGGTTGCACGAGCCAAACGTGGACTGCTGAAATAGCGCATCCCACTGCCCCCAGCGAAAATGGTAGCAGAACGGCTTGGATGACGTTCTGGATGTACCGTGCGCCGGTGACTGTCCCCTATATTAACACCAGAGGCGAACACCCATCGCAGGATATGGATTCTCAAACCATTATCCCAGAACTAGGTCCCGAGTGTCGCTGCCGTGTATAAGACGCCGCTCACCAGACCGCACTCGGCCATCATCAGCCCCGAGGCAGAACCGTGATTCATCACTGAACATAACGCTTTGCCAGTCTTCCTTCCAGGTGCTCCTTTCTCGACACCGCTGAAGGAGGGCTGCAGGATTCTCTGGTGTAAGAGGAAGTCTGGCTGATGGCAAGAGTGATGGCAGACCTGCTTCATGTAAATATATCACATCCTAGCAGACGCTCCTTGGGCGACATCATGTCTAATCTGTTGTGCGGTCGCCGTGCGATCTGTTATGGCAGCTCGTGCAATGCGACGGTCTTGGCACGCAGCCATACGTCGCTGACTTCCGGAACCAGGTTTAAAGGTATGTGCAGCTTCCTCTGACCAACGGCGTCACCATAGATGCACTGCTGACACTTCTCGTCCAACATGCTCCGCAATTCTCCGGTGTGACCATGCTGCTCTCTAGTAATGTCTTGTGTTAACTTGATGGTTCTCAATCACATCCATCATGGTGTTCTTTTCTTCATTATACTGTAGTGTATAATGTTAATATTATATGAGGCACATATATATAATCCTACATATATGTATATAAACAAATATTTCCCCTTTATTCGTACACCACTCGGCGAGTGATCTCTGTTTCTTTTTCTCCATGCAGAAAAATATCCCTCTCCTCTATTATTATTGTTCCTTTTAGAAACGCTTGTTACATTCGAGNTCTTTTTCTCCATGCAGAAAAATATCCCTCTCCTCTATTATTATTGTTCCTTTTAGAAACGCTTGTTACATTCGAGGTTTTACGATAATTGTAAGAAATACGATACTGCAGAATTCACATCTCGTGGCGGAAGAAATTTCACAGTTTGTTGTTATTGTCAGACTGAATTTTTTCATGTTTTAATGCAGGCGTACGTATTGTGGGCAAGGTTTATCGGCATTTGTTTCATACCACAAATGCATTTGAGACATGTTTTCGCCAATCTTGTGGCTCAGTTGTTCGACCCAAACTTGCTCCTCCTGCGCCTGATCCGTGAAGGTATTGCAGGAGACACCTTTCAGAGCATTCATTACTAGGGGAGTGCGATCAGATGAAACGCTGCTTTATAAAAACGTTCATGCAAATGTTCACGAAAATGAACAGTTCAGAAGAGCGCCGAGAGATGTCAGGCGCTACGTGCACACACATTCATTTTCAGAAGGTCATCATAGGTTTCTTAAAAAAATAGAAAACAATTTGTTGATGCTTTTCAAGGCGAAATTGTGTTGCCGGTAAAAAAAATAACAGATTTTGGTGCACAACCATGCGTAGATTACTCGAGAGATTAATTTCTCACTAATATATTTGTTTATTAAGAAGAAATTTTTACTGACTGCCACCAAATATTTGGTTGACAGAAATAGCACTCACGTTGTCCAGAGTAAAAGAAAAAATGGTGCTGTGACTGAAAAACTACATCCGTTATATTCTGCGCATGTGCGCTCGAGTACCGGAAGTGGCCACCTTCTGTCTGGTCACGACGCCATGTTTGTCCGTGTTCGTCTCCTTGCATCAGATTTCGAACTAATTTATGAGGGCTATTCTTCAGAAATTAGAGATCGATTATATCATTCATTTATTCAAAGTATCTATTGTAGGTAAATTTTACACGTAAATGATTCCAGAAAATAAACTTTCCGTGACCTGAAGTGTTGAGGTCTTGGCGCGCATGCCCCTTATTAGATTTGTGGCATGTACATGCGCAAGTTAAAGCTCCTAGCGTCTAAAGAGGTAGCGTAACGATAACGCACTAACCTTTCATCCGAGAAGTCCCGTGTTCGGTTTTCGATCCGGCTAACGTTATTTTTGGTTTATAATCGTTGTTTAGGCTATGTGTCACAATAATTTTTTATTTCATTATCTGAAAGAGATATACATAAGGACAACAAATATTTGTAGTCAAATTATTAGTCCTACAGTTTTCAAAATATAACACCGAAATGTAAAACAATTTGGAATATGTGAGCCCAAGTTTCTATGCTCCTAATTAATTTTGTCAACGAAATTACATGTAATGTGATATATATATATATATATAATATACACAGCATATTAATTAAGTATCAAGGATATTTAACAATCGGTACTAAGGGATGGCATTCTGAATCTATTTTAAAATAGATATTGATGTTTTGCAAACACATTTTTATTCGTCCGAGAGAAAATAATATTAATATTAATTAGTTTCTCTTGGACGAATAAAAACGTGTTGGCAAAGACATCAATAGACGTACCTATTTAAAAAGAGATTCAGGATATCAGTAACCGAGTAACTATCGTTAAAAAAACCTTCATACTTAATTAACATGTTGTGTATATTATATAAATCACATGCCATGTGATTAAGTTGGCAAAGTTAATTAGAAGCAGACACACTTGGGCTCTCATATTCCGAAAATTTTCGAATTTTCGGTGCTATATTTTGAAAACTATAATAATTTTACTACAAATATTTACATTTATGTGGTCCATATGTAAATCTCTTTCAGATATTGAAATAAAAATTATCGAGAAATATAGCCTTAAACCACACCTACTCACCTACTCACCTAATCCGGCAAGCCGCAAAACACTTTTGTGAGCCCCACCAACCGGTGTAGTTGCTGGTATCGTGGTTGTTTTTACAGCGACTAACGAACACATTATTGCGTACCCACACACTGATTATATTGGTGACCACAAAACTTATTATGTATGTAATTGCCACTTAATACTGAAATGACAAAAAAAAAAAAAATTGTTGGTGGTGCTACAAAATCTTTTGTGAGGTTTATATTGACAAAATAATTGCGTGGCCGAAAACACATTTTTTTTCTTTTCCCACCAAAAAACNATCTTTTGTGAGGTTTATATTGACAAAATAATTGCGTGGCCGAAAACACATTTTTTTTCTTTTCCCACCAAAAAACTGTTTTGTCAGTGTTCATACATGTTTGACGGCGCTAGCGTATTCCAGTAAGATGTCCCTGTCGCCGTGTCTGAAATGAGCGCCGCATGAGGCCACGGAATTAGATGACGTTGGAAGTGAAGAAAAGCTCTAATGGCGTTGTTTTTCCCGTAGAGCTATGACCGAGGGAGCGGTGGAAACTCGGTCGAGGAGGAGGGACACGGCTGCGGTATAAGTGGCTGCACGAGCAGCCAGAGAGAGAGAGAGAGAGAGAGAGAGAGNCTGCGGTATAAGTGGCTGCACGAGCAGCCAGAGAGAGAGAGAGAGAGAGAGAGAGAGAGAGAGCGCGAGCGAGAGAGACAGACAGTCCCAGATCCCGACACCTAGTTTCATATATTATTCATCCCTGGAACTCTGCTCTCCCGTCGTTGACGAAGCCGAGGGGCCGTGGCGACGTTGGTCCAGGCCGGGGATCGGAAAGGGGGAGAGGAGGGCAGAATCGGAACTGCGAGGAGTGTGACATCTAGATGTGAAGAGCCGAGTCGCTGACCGCACTCTCCGGGATTCGCCACACATCTGAGAACCCTTGCCCTCCTCCCTTTACNTCTTTTTCTCCATGCAGAAAAATATCTCTCTCCTCTATTATTATTGTTCCTTTTAGAAACGCTTGTTACATTCGAGATTTTACGATAATTGTACGAAATATTATACTGCAGAATTCACATCTCGCGGTGGAAGAAATTTGACAGTTTGTTGTAACTGTCAGACTGAATTTTTTCATGTTTTAATGCAGGCCTACGTTTTGTGGGTGACATCTATCGGCATTTGTTTCATACCACAAATGCATTTGAGACAATTAGAATCATAGTCATGAAGATGAAACGCTGCTTTATAAAAACGTTTATGCAAATTTTCACGAAAATGAACAGTTCAGACGACCGCCGAGAGATGCCAGGCGCTACGTGCACACCCATTGATTTTCAGAAGGTCATCATAGGTTTCGCAAAAAAATAGAAAACAATTTGTTGATGCTTTTCAAGGCGAAATTTTGTTGCCGGTAAAAAAATAACAGGTTTTGGTGCACAACCATCCGTAGATTACTCGAGAGATTAATTTCTCATTAACATATTTGTTTATTAAGAAGAAATTTTTACTGACTGCCACCAAATATTTGGTTGATAGAAATAGCACTCATGTTGTCCAGAGTAGAAATAAATTGTGCGGTGACTCAAAAACTACATCCGTTATATTCTGCTCATGTGCGCTCGGGTACCGGAAGTGTCCACCTTCTCTCTGGTCACGACGCCATGTTTGTCCGTGTTCGTCTCCTTGCATCAGATTTCGAACTAATTTATGAGGGCTATTCTTCAGAAATTAGAGATCGATTATATCATTCATTTATTCAAAGTATCTATTGTAGGTAAATTTTACACGTAAATGATTCCAGAAAATAAACTTTCCGTGACCTGAAGTGTTGAGGTCTTGGCGCGCATGCCCCTTATTAGATTTGTGGCATGTACATGCGCAAGTTAAAGCTCCTAGCGTCTAAAGAGGTAGCGTAACGATAACGCACTAACCTTTCATCCGAGAAGTCCCGTGTTCGGTTTTCGATCCGGCTAACGTGATTTTTGGTTTATAATCGTTGTTTAGGCTATGTGTCACAATAATTTTTTATTTCATTATCTGAAAGAGATATACATAAGGACAACAAATATTTGTAGTCAAATTATTAGTCCTACAGTTTTCAAAATATAACACCGAAATGTAAAACAATTTGGAATATGTGAGCCGAAGTTTCTATGCTCCTAATTAATTTTGTCAACGAAATTACATGTAATGTGATATATATATATAATATACACAGCATATTAATTAAGTATCAAGGATATTTAACAATCGGTACTAAGGGATGGCATTCTGAATCTATTTTAAAATAGATATTGATGTTTTGCAAACACATTTTTATTCGTCCGAGAGAAAATAATATTAATATTAATTAGTTTCTCTTGGACGAATAAAAACGTGTTGGCAAAGACATCAATAGACGTACCTATCTAAAAAGAGATTCAGGATATCAGTAACCGAGTAACTATCGTTAAAAAACCTTCATACTTAATTAACATGTTGTGTATATTATATAAATCACATGCCATGTGATTAAGTTGGCAAAGTTAATTAGAAGCAGACACACTTGGGCTCTCATATTCCGAAAATTTTCGAATTTTCGGTGCTATATTTTGAAAACTATAATAATTTTACTACAAATATTTACATTTATGTGGTCCATATGTAAATCTCTTTCAGATATTGAAATAAAAATTATCGAGAAATATAGCCTTAAACCACACCTACTCACCTACTCACCTAATCCGGCAAGCCGCAAAACACTTTTGTGAGCCCCACCAACCGGTGTAGTTGCTGGTATCGTGGTTGTTTTTACAGCGACTAACGAACACATTATTGCGTACCCACACACTGATTATATTGGTGACCACAAAACTTATTATGTATGTAATTGCCACTTAATACTGAAATGACAAAAAAAAAAAAAATTGTTGGTGGTGCTACAAAATCTTTTGTGAGGTTTATATTGACAAAATAATTGCGTGGCCGAAAACACATTTTTTTTCTTTTCCCACCAAAAAACGGTTTTGTCAGTGTTTATACATGTTTGACGGCGCTAGCGTATTCCAGTAAGAGGCCCCTGTCGCCGTGTCTGAAATGAGCGCCGCATGAGGCCACGGAATTAGATGACGTTGGAAGTGAAGAAAAGCTCTAATGGCGTTGTTTTTCCCGTAGAGCTATGACCGAGGGAGCGGTGGAAACTCGGTCGAGGAGGAGGGACACGGCTGCGGTGTAAGTGGCTGCACGAGCAGCCAGAGAGAGAGAGAGAGAGAGAGAGAGAGAGAGAGAGAGAGAGAGAGCGCGAGCGAGAGAGACAGACAGACCCAGATCCCGACACCTAGTTTCATATATTATTCATCCCCGGAACTCTGCTCTCCCGTCGTTGACGAAGCCGTGGGGCGGTGGCGACGTTGGTCCAGGCCGTGGATCGCCAAGGGGGAGAGGAGGGCAGAATCGGAACTGCGAGGAGTGTGACATCTAGATGTGAAGAGCCGAGTCGCTGACCGCACTCTCCGGGATTCGCCACACATCTGAGAACCCTTGCCCTCCTCCCTTTACATCATCACCCTGCCAAACTTCATTCGCCGTGCAGAAGGGCTGTGGCGAAACAAAGGAACATCGACGCCGCAACTTCCCCCGAATACGAATTCCAAGTAGACTTGGTGGCCTGCTCCCCCATCGCTCTCTCTCTCTCTTTCTCTCTCTCTCCCCCTCCCTCCCTCACTCACTCCTAATTTCCCCGAACATGCTTAAATAGTAAAGAGTAGTTTGAGCTAACGAATTATATACTTTTTTTTAAATCAAGGAAAATGAAAATACAGCTGTTGTAACAAAGAAAATTGCAAATGAAACAATACCGTTTATTGACTGAATAAGTCTTAACTTCTCGTCGATGACGTGGTCATTGCCTGGCACGCGAACTGGGTTTTATTGCGCTTGTAATACACGTTTCTAAAACAATCTATTTCACGTTTGCACAATATGTTTGCACACGAAAAGAAATCACACTTATTACTAGGGCTGAAAACAGCTTTCAAAAGGGTTTTGGTGGAGGGGGGGGGGACGTTGCCTGAGTGGTTAGGCTGCTCGTATCTCACCAAGGTGAGCTGGGTTCAATCCCCGGTCGAGTCACGCCCGAATTTTTCAAAGTGGGAATCGTGTCGGACGATGCCGCTGGTCGGCGGGTTTTGCTGGGGATCTCCCGTTTCCCCACCCTTGCATTCCGGCGCTGCTCCATTCTCCCCTAATTTCTCCCTTATCGGCTTTCAAGACCTCGTTGTTAAGAGCCGTCCAAATCTCTCAACTCAACTTCCAACAGTTCATGCTTATTGTTAACACAAATTTGAAGTTCTTCGACATGGTTAAAAATGACGTTTCCCGACTTTTACTGATTAAAATGTCGAGGGCGAGTTCCTGCGAAACTTGTTTAAGGCCGTACATTGAACTTGGCCACGAACTCCCCAAAAATAAAATGATAGGGTCGCCGCTTAAAGTCTCATAGGTACACGCAGCACGCCGAGAACACTGCAAATCAATTCACAGTGTCGCCCTTATTGCTCCCGCGCTTTTCCGCCTCAAACGTGGGAAACATGTCCAGGAAGACGGGCCTCTTAAGACGAACCAGTAGCGCGGGAAATCAGAATAGTAAGGAGCCATATCTGCATTCGCATGGAGTGGTTTTAGATAACCATGTAAAAACTTAATCAGCGTGCCGGTGCGGGCATCAAACGCGGTACCTCCAGAATATCAGACCAGCGCGTCACTGCTGCGCCTTTGTGGGGCCGAGAAATTCTGCCCGTAAACATAATGCTTGACTTATTTAATTCGTCATATTTTATTTGTTGTATGTAGACAAGCAGTTCATTTTCAGTTAAAAAAAAAATTATGTATGCCTCATAACATGTACAATAAGTGTGCAGAAGCAAAATGACACGGTGCGTTCTTTGAAGTAAGCGTACGTCCTTGCTCTTAATTTACTGCTATGTGATGTGAAAGATCGTTTATTGGGCAACCGTCTTACGGGTTGTCTCCTGGGTTCTGGTTTTTGAATTGTCTTCCACCACGTCGCTTGCAATTTGGACCATTTTGCTATCCCATACGGCTGGGATCTGATATAGACCTACGTGCTGTATTTTCGCACATGTGTTCTTACGTATTATGTGCTGATATTTTGAAATTTGTGCAACACAATTTTTTTTTAAATATAAAAATATTCATAACTGACAATACTCAGTATCCAGCTGACCGAACGAAATCTGAAACGAAAAGATTTACTTTTTATTTACAGAATCGCTATTCTATTATATATGCGCAATATATAATGGAAGGACGATTCCCACCTCTCGACTAAACAACTGCAAACCAATAAATCAATAAATGAGTACATGGGAAAGAAAACGGTAAATCGGTCATCTGAATGTCAGTGCAAACTTTTTCAGTCGAGTAGAGACAGATATACAGAGTGAGGCCAACGGGATGTAGGGCGAATTGTTGATATGACTCTACAAAGGTGGTTTCTTAGATTTTAAACCGCATGTGTTCCTTCATTTGTTGCTGAAAGAGCCTATCAGAGTGGAATACACGAGCATTACGCCGGAAATACTCCAACATTNCTTGCATTCCGGCGCTGCTCCATTCTCCCCTAATTTCTCCCTTATCGGCTTTCAAGACCTCGTTGTTAAGAGCCGTTCAAATCTCTCAACTCAACTTTCAACAGTTCATGCTCATTGTTAACACTATTTTGAAGCTCTTCGACATGGCTGAAAATGACGTTTCCCGCCTTTTACTGATTTAAATGTCGAGCGCGAGTTCCTGCGAAACAACTGCAAACCAATAAATCAATAAATGAGTACATGGGAAAGAAAACGGTAAATCGGTCATCTGAATGTCAGTGCAAACTTTTTCAGTCGAGTAGAGACAGATATACAGAGTGAGGCCAACGGGATGTAGGGCAAATTGTTGATATGACTCTACAAAGGTGGTTTCTTAGATTTTAAACCTCATATGTTCCTTCATTTGTTGCTGAAAGAGCCTATCAGAGTGGAATACACGAGCATTACGCCGGAAATACTCCAACATTTNTGTTCCTTCATTTGTTGCTGAAAGAGCCTATCAGAGTGGAATACACGAGCATTACGCCGGAAATACTCCAACATTTTCAGGCATCAGAATTGAACGTTGTTTGCATGTTGAACACCAACAGTTTGAGTACATCATCTAGTAGATGTAACATTACCTCCACGTAGACTCACTTTATGTTCCCAGTCAGGTTAAACGCTAGAAATCACCTTTGTATAGTCATGTCGAGAGTTGACCCTACATCCTGATCCTGTAATGGCTGACCACAAACGTGAAGAAATCTGAAAGAATGTTAAAAACGGACGTGATTTGGTACACGTGCATGTAATAGTTGGTTGTTAAAATGATATATTAGGCTACATCTTATTCTTCTTTACTACTATTGGATTAAGTGTATACGGACACGAAATAAAATAACCCCATTCCCTACGCACGTCTACACGTCAAGCATATTCCTGTATGATACGTACGCGATAAACATACACCAATCTAACAAATAACTTCATTCATTCTGATACGTACACTTATAAGTTTCTTGCAGAAGTGACTGATAATCTGAATGCAGTTTCCACTTACGCAGTGCTACATAAATATATGTGCAGTTCGCTTACCTTGTTCTAAATTTTGTTAAAAGCGAAGGTGTCGAAAGAACATAATCGTAGATATTTTTAACATATTCTAAGAGAAAAACCATGTAATGCAGAAAAAGGTCTCCTTGAATAATTCTACAAAACATTGCGTTTGTTCGCAGCTTTGCTTTTTCGCATCTTTGCTTGTTACTTTTCATCATAAACGGGCCTTAAAATTACACAGTCCCCATCCCACCCACTTCTAGAGATTTTTTTTTTCCTCCGTTTTCGAGGCACAGCGATACGGGCGACAATAACACGCACGACCAACGCCCCGTCACCCCTACGCACGAGGCGCTGAACCTGCGTGTAGTGTTTTCGCTGTTTCGCTTCCATGTGCAAATGAGATGTGTAGCAGTGGGATTTTATTAAGCACAATAAAGGGGCATGAATTAAACTACGACTGTACAGTTTTATTTTCCTCTTACCTATTAAGGAAACCGTACAGGAAAGCTTTAAATATGACATTTTTTAAAACAATTTTTGCGATGTTTTTTATCTTAGAATAACGTTAATATTATATAAAAACAAACTGTACGGGCTTAGGTAGTATTTTCTAAAATCTTTTCTGGCAAAAAAGTTGTATTCCCAGGACATTTATTTGCTGAGATAGGCGCAGACAACGAATGAACAGAAAGGTACGTCCGGAATACTGAGTCCCAAGAGTTCACCGTCCCTTGCGTAGACTGCCGTTTACATCAGAGCAGAGACGGTGACGTCGCGTCATGTCGTGCGGATATGTCGACACCGAGAGGAGAAGAGGACACGTCCTTCCGGTGTTGTAGAGAGATGCACTGGAATTTTTGCGTGAACCCTGGTCTGGGAAACGATAGGACATGGCCCCAGGGCATCTGTGGCGGTGATCCGGGTGATCTTGACAGCACAGCGGTACTCAACACGTCCATGGTAGCATACAACCTTTAATGCTCCGGAAGAGTACGTCGTCAAGTCTTCTTCCGAGCTAGATGTGTGCGTGTGAGCTATCGGAAATGCCTTCACGTAAAAGCATATCTCTCNGTCGTCAAGTCTTCTTCCGAGCTAGATGTGTGCGTGTGAGCTATCGGAAATGCCTTCACGTAAAAGCATATCTCTCAGGAAAATCTTGCTGATTACCTGAAAAAAAAAAAAAAGCTTATCTCCTCGAATGTTTTTTATTAGTGGTTTCCAAATGCATGGTCTTAAAAGTGCTTAGTTANGAAAAAAAAAAGCTTATCTCCTCGAATGTTTTTTATTAGTGGTTTCCAAATGCATGGTCTTAAAAGTGCTTAGTTAAGTAAGTTCAAGTGTCCGTCATACAGTTCTATTAACAGTTGCGAAAATGAACTCTTTGTGTAATATGAGCGCATTCAAGTAATTTTTGTATTCATTTGTCTTGAGCCATAGATAAGTGATTTTTGGTTTTCATTTAATTATAGCGAATGTTTCACGGACAAACAATCGAATCCCAGTTACATTAATGATTATATAGTTCATTTCCAGGTGACTAAACAGTCAGTTCATGGTAACTTCCAACTTTTCTTAATCCCTGCTAAAGTTCTACTTTCAGGCTATTCCTCCGCCAATTAGTAACAAAGTCTCTAGAGAATCACATCAAAGGAGCAACGCACCGCATTCATGGGCACTCACTTTTGCATGAGAACTATTTCTTACTAGACATTACCAACAAACCGAATTCATCTCTGTCCTTTTCGTATTTATTATTAATGAAATTATTAAATTTTTATATTAAGTATAAATNAACAAACCGAATTCATCTCTGTCCTTTTCGTATTTATTATTAATGAAATTATTAAATTTTTATATTAAGTATAAATGAAAGTTAAGTTTAACCAAAAATAATAAATCTTTATTTTAATAGAATAACAGAACGGCTGTGTTACATGAAATAGGAAATAACGTAAGATGTCATGTACGAGGTGATTTTTCAAAAAATTCTGTTCAAAAAGTGCGAGGAGATACCGCGAATAGACTATAGCAGTCAATTAGACAGATATATTGTAGAAACATGTCAGGAAGAGATATGTGTACTTTACTAAACTAAAAATAATTGGCATTTTATATCGTCGGGAGTGTGGTTTGTTCCGCAGGCGGTCCTGTCCTGCTATTGGTTGCCTATACGCTGTGTGCGCGGGTTATGAGCGTTCCTTTGCAACAGAGTCCTTGGAGCAGAGTCCTTGGAGCCACGTTTGCATAAGCGTGTTTGTGGTCCGGTGACTGTTAGGATCAGGAAGTTACGCAACGTTTTTTCAGCATTTTTGTGCATAATCATGTTGAAGCTGTTTGTAGATGCGATTGGGTTGGATTGGGAAGGGCTTTTTAACGTCACCCAGTATTNTTTGTAGATGCGATTGGGTTGGATTGGGAAGGGCTTTTTAACGTCACCCAGTATTATTTACGCTCGAAGGATTATCAGCGGACGGCTTACAAACTAACTTATGACCTTAATTAAACTAACACCTATGACTTAACTGGGATTCGAACCCAGAACCTCCCGAACCCCAGACCGGCGGCGCACCAACCAACTGCGCCACAGGAGGTCGACTTGTAGCTGCGAGAAACTCGTTAAGGCCGTAAGGATTTTTGACTATCACTAGTATCTTTNTAGAGTGTGCAGTCGAGATGGTATCGATCTTGAATAATACATGAGCTGCTGACCAGAACGGAAAGCGCGGTGCAATACGGATAACGCAGCCGCATTGCTGATGGCTAGTCCTGCGGAGAGCCACGGGAATTTGCCCTGGACACATGCACTTAGGAGCGTTTCGGCGTCTGTGCCGCCAGTGTTATTCCGATAGACACCGCGGGCTTAACGAGTTTGCTGCCTGGCGCTGCTGTGGCGCGCCGCTGTGCCGAGTCACATCGTCAGTATGCTTCATTTCATATAAGTTGTCCAGATTCTGACAGTCAGTGAGTAGCAATTGACGTATTCAAATCATACAACGTGCCATTTACAAAATCCTGTATCGGCTGATGCACGAACGAACAAAAGTTAATGTTACGTTGGCTATTCTGAATACACTGCCGATGCACATTAGACCAGCCGAAAATACGCGCGAGAAGAAAGAGTGCCTAGGTTAATTAATACATTTTATTGTACGTGGTCATAAAACAGCTGTTTTTGGTGATATAAACTAAACTTCGTGCTAAAGTAGAAATGTATATGTGTTCAAAATTAAAGGCACGTTAAAACTATCCGTATCCAAGTAAAACGCAATTTCAAATCATTTTTTTACGTCTTAATCGTCCTTCTCCAACCCCGCTTTCATTACGTGCTTGATATTAATTCCAAAAGCATACAGAAATATTGCATAATATTGTTGAATTATTTTTTGTAATAATTAGAAATAATATATTTCAAATTCGATTTGTTCTGAGCCGGTAATAGTAGAACAGTCAACTTTAAAAATACGCTATCTATTGAGCAAAATAAGAAGCCGAGACTTCGCTCCGGACAGGATGTGCACACTACCTATAGAATTTTCCCCGAAGCATAATCAGCCAGAGAAGAAAGCTTCCATGCTAACAGATTTCGAACAGATACCAATAGTTTTATTTTTCGCGAGCTCTGCATAATTTTTAAAGTAACATATATTTCGTGTGCAGCATTTACGAACGACCCTTCACTAGCCCGAGGCGTCTCTAGCCACCTGCCGCACCACCCTAGTAGTTCACCAATTGCCGCACGAAGCAGCACCTCCTGGACGCGCTGACTCGTCGCATCAAAGCCTTCACTTGATGTACCAGCTGATGGCGAATGGATACATAAACGAAAAGTAAACATTGGTGCGACGATCGTCAACTGTCACGAATGTGGCCTTCATATATGAGATGGACTATAATGTACTGCCACTTGAGACGTTGCCACGTCGGCTGTCGGGCCCTGGTGCTCGAGTGTCCTGAACCGTACGTTTTTATATTGTCTTTTATAACATCCCAACACGGACCCTGGGCCGAGTGAGTGGTTATTTGCAAAACAGACAATTATAATAAATAAATAAATAAATATATATATAAATATATATACATAAATGTGAAAGTGTGTTTGGATGTTTGTTTGTCTTTCTTTCACGTCGCGACGGATCGACGTAAATTCTTGCACAGAAATAGTTGGAGCGATGAAAGGTGTTATTGGCTATTTTTTTATCTTACAGGAGTAAGAAAGGGCGAGAACGTAATCACCCCCCGGATCCCTATAATCCCCACATACCTCCCTTACCAATTCAAAAAGCTGCAATTTCCTCTCAAGCTTAGTTTTGCTATTACAATAAACAAAGCGCAAGGGCAAACATTACAGGTAGCGGGGGTGCACTTGGAAAAACCTTGCTTCTCTGATGGCCAGATCTATGTCGCATGTTCGCGTGTGCCCAATGCCCAAAATCTCCACATCTTAGCGCCAGATGGAAAGACTTACAACAACGTGTACAGTAGCGTTCTTAAATAGTGCCCGGTTCTGTGTTTACGATCAGTGTCTATCTACTAACAAATACCGTTATTTCTTCCTATAAGTTTGTAACTATAACCACGCGAGCGAAGCGGCGGGTAAAAGCTATCTATCTATAACAGAGAAAAACGTACAACTTTGTGTACAAAGAGGCCCTGCGATAAAATATATATATTTCTTTAGATTAGAAAACGAAAAAATCAACAAATGACTGCATGCAAAATATTAAAATGTAGAAAATAAGAGTATGTTTAAATTGAAAATATTCGTATATTGATTACTTATCTCATAATAACACTAAGTAAAATTCAACTTTATTATTAAGAAAAAAAAATTAAACAATAATTCTGTAGTCCACGCGAGCGGAGCCGCGGGCACAGCTAGTAATAAAATAAAAGATTGAACGTAGTTATACAACAAATAGTACAGAACGATAGACTACAGAAGTTTGAAAGTTCATTCCTGACATATGACACTATATTTTTTTACTTTAGCTACTATTTTAAAAAACGTAGGGAACACAAGCTTGCTTTTTTTTTTCAACATTGCGCAAGTAATTTTACATGTTTGAAATATATTCAGAAAATATAAAGAATACAAGTCACTATGTTTAAAATAGTTATTTTTATTGTTGCTTATAGGGTTATAAGAAAATAGCGTATGTCTGTGCAATAATGGCTTAATTTCAGTAACGTAGTTTTCTTTCCCGCACAAAAAGAAAATGCCTATTATTATAGGTTGTGCCTGTGTGTGTGCGTGCGTGCGCGTGCGTGCGCGTGCGTATGCGCGCGGATATATGTGCATGCATGCATACGTGTGTGTGATGCGTGCGTGTGTTTACGTGTGTGTGAATGCGTGCGTGCATGAGCTTGCTTGTGTGTAAATGCCGATCGTGTTGCCACAGAACATAGTATTTTGTTGACAGTCTAATTTCTTTTGGCTCAGGAAAGGGTTTTCTAATTGAAACGTGTATTTTACTAGATGGACAAAATTAATTTTCTTTCTTTTCAAGTTTTGTTTACTCAACAAAATATTTTGTCGNACGTGTATTTTACTAGATGGACAAAATTAATTTTCTTTCTTTTCAAGTTTTGTTTACTCAACAAAATATTTTGTCGGGGCAGCAAAATATATCTTTGGCCCAATACAAACAAATGTTCTGTTGACATTTCTTTCACTGCAGTACTTACATTCCTCCTCTGCTCCATATTCCGATATCACCCTCGTTGGCTCTCAGTACCTTAGAAGAGCCACCCAAATCCAGGCATGGATGCTATACACCAACCTTCACTTTCTAGGCCGGGCTGCCATACAGNCCTTAGAAGAGCCACCCAAATCCAGGCATGGATGCTATACACCAACCTTCACTTTCTAGGCCGGGCTGCCATACAGAAACCTTCACTTTCTAGGCCTGGATGCCATACAGCAACCTTCACTTTCTAGGCCTGGATGCCATACAGCAACCTTCACTTTCTAGGCCGGGCTGCCATACAGCAAGTCGTGAGTTTGGTTGCAACTTGTAGCACCAGTCACTATTTCTCTGCGACTTCCCTCCAATTTATTTCGAGAAAAGCTCGTTTAATTCCTTTGATGCCACCACAAAATTTATCTTATATTTTAGAATAAATACGACTATACCTATGACTTTGTTGTCAACGTCACTGAAGTGTTACCTTCGTGTCTCAAGTTTACTGGTTAGATGTACAGGGAAGCCATAGGTGCTAGTGATTTTTAGGTGTAAATTTTATGTTTATTTGGTATCTTCACCGTCCTCCGGAAGGTCTAAATTCTAAAATCACGATATAGTTAATTCAGTTTAGGAAATTTATTATATAGTCTTTGCTATTTGTAACAATGATAGTAAAGACGGTACCTACCTCTGTTTAAAAAACGGGACTATTAAATATTGTAATGCTGACTTCAATTCCGGTAGCGCCGTCCCTAGCGAAAAAGAGGCCAAGTGCAAGACCGTTGGCGAGCCCCCTTTCCTTACAAACTAGTTAAACCCTCCTTCCCCCCAAAATCCAATCACCTTTTGAAAAAACTTTCATGATATGCGTATTGTAAAAAAGGAATAAACTACAAAATATGTACAGTAGCAAGAAATGGGCGGTTCTGCGCCACCTGGCGCTGACGCCGGGAGCGGGGAGCCGATAGCGTCTCCTGCATCAGCCGATGACGTCACCGCGGACTTTGACTGCTATTGCGCTAGGTGCGCAGCGCTAGGTACGCAAGGATCTCGTCTCTACACGAGGCTCTCAAAATGTCCTCGTCTCTGATTGGCTGCGCGAGGCTCTCATAATATAATGTTTAGATAATTAAAAAAACATATGTAGTAGTATGAAATGGTTGTTTCGAACACAGCTGCATGACATGGAGCAGGGAGCCACCGAACCTTGATAAGAAAACGTCATTATATGACGTGTTTTTTTCCCGTTTTCCCCTCGAAATATCCCTTTTCCCCAAAAAAATTCCAACATTTCCCTTATCCCCTAAAAATTTCCCAAATTTCCCAATTTTTTTTAAAATCTTATTTTTATAAAACTTTTTTCAATGACCCACAATGTGGAGGAATGACTCCTTTTTGGGCAATGAGGATTGAGGATTCGTGAGGGATTTTCTCCACGATATGCGAATTCGGGAGGGTTATCTCAGACTCTTACCAAATTCTATTATCATTTAAGTCCTTCCTACAGATATATTTAATATTTTATTATTATTACATCATACCCTCGCATTCCACGCATGTTAAACTTAATGCTCTTGCATTACATTTCGACAGGGTGCCATGGTGATACAATGGATAGAGCGCATGTTAAACATCACGCTATTGCATTCCAAGCTTGGATGATTACCTGAGTGTCTCCCAAATGCGATATAAATTCACNAGGATTACCTCAGTGTCTCCCAAATGCGATATAAATTCACGCTCTCGCATTCCATTTTCGCAGGGGTGCCACAGTGATGCTATGGATAGACGACTCGCTTCCCAGCGGCCATGATATAGGCCCAGGCGATGGGGTGACGTAGTGGATAGACTTCTCGCTTCCCAGAGGTCATGACAAGGTTATGACATAGGCCCAGGCGACAAGATGCTGCAGTGATGTAGCGGGCAGACGACTCGCTTCCCAGTGGCCATGATATAGCCCCAGGCAATTGGGTGCCGCAGTGACGTAGCAGATAGATGACTCTCTGCCCAGCGGCCATGACATAACCCCAGGCGATGGGGTGCTGCGGTGATGTAGAGGATAGACGACTCACTTCCCAGCAGCCATGACATATCCCCAGGTGATGGGACGAGATGATATACATTACATGCTTGCATGACAAGCCGGGAGGGTTATCTCAGAGTCTTCCCATAATCAAATTGAAATTTAAGTCCTTCCTACCTGATGATATACATTACGCTCTTGCATACCAAGGCGAGAGAGTTATCACAGGGTCTTCCCAACATATGCGCGAGGGTTATCTCAGAGTATTCTTGACAATATACAATTANCCGAGAGAGTTATCACAGGGTCTTCCCAACATATGCGCGAGGGTTATCTCAGAGTATTCTTGACAATATACAATTATAAAGCATTAAAGGCAACACACACTACTATGGTGGGAACAGTCACGATGCTACTGTAACATATCATTTCCATATGCCTACAATGCGAAGAGACATATAAAGCATAAATGTAAGCTATCATTGTAATAAAGAGAGAACACCACCGCGCATAAAGGAGCCTAACAGGTTACGCGAAGCTCTCACAGGTCTAACATAAAGGGTGCTGTCGCACATAATGACAAAAAAGCCTAACATGTCTCGAAAGCGTCTCGCCACTAACAAAGCTGACATAAAGGCCACCGCCGCACATAATGATAAAGGAGGGCTCTAACATGTTACGCTGCAATCACAGGTTCAAACTCAATAGAAATTCCTATTATTTTACATGTAAAAAATACAANGCTCTAACATGTTACGCTGCAATCACAGGTTCAAACTCAATAGAAATTCCTATTATTTTACATGTAAAAAATACAACATGATATGTAAGTTAAAAAAACTTATATATTATATATATTTATTTATATGTAAGTATCGAACACATACAAAAAATTACCATGAACTATATCTACAATAAAATATACTATGCTCAATATATGTTCGCGCATTTCTAAGTAGGTAACAAGCAGGTCATGCTGTGACAACCTGAGATAAATAACACGAACCCTCATGTCATGTTATTAAAATAAAAGCAAATCATTACATCTATATACATGTCCACGAACACATGTCTTTTGACAATATAAACACTTAAATCATTGGTTAAAGACTGACCATCGACAACTACATCGTCAACAGCAAGGGAATNACCTCTGTTTAAAAAACGGGACTATTAAATATTGTAATGCTGACTTCAATTCCGGTAGCGCCGTCCCTAGCGAAAACGAGGCCAAGTGCAAGACCGTTGGCGAGGCCCCTTTCCTTACAAACCAAAATCCAATCACCTTTTGAAAAAACTTTCATGATATGCGTATTGTAAAAAAGGAATAAACTACAAAATATGTACAGTAGTAAGAAATGGGCGGTTCTGCGCCACCTGGCGCTGACGCCGGGAGCGGGGAGCCGATAGCGTCTCCTGCGTCAGCTGATGACGTCACCGCGGACTTTGACTGCTATTGCGCTAGGTGCGCAGCGCTAGGTACGCAAGGATCTCGTCTCTACACGAGGCTCTCAAAATGTCCTCATCTCTGATTGGCTGCGCGAGGCTCTCATAATATAATGTTTAGGTAATTAAAAAAACATATGTAGTAGTATGAAATGGTTGTTTCGAACACAGCTCCATGACATGGAGCCGGGAGCCACCGAACCTTGATAAGAAAACGTCATTATATGACGTGTTTTTTTCCCGTTTTCCCCTCGAAATATCCCTTTTCCCCAAAAAAATTCCAACATTTCCCTTATCCCCTAAAAATTTCCCAAATTTCCCAATTTTTTTTAAAATCTTATTTTTATAAAACTTTTTTCAATGACCCACAATGTGGAGGAATGACTCATTTTTGGGCAATGAGGATTGAGGATTCGTGAGGGATTTTCTCCACGATATGCGAATTCGGGAGGGTTATCTCAGACTCTTACCAAATTCTATTATCATTTAAGTCCTTCCTACAGATATATTTAATATTTTATTATTATTACATCATACCCTCGCATTCCACGCATGTTAAACTTAATGCTCTTGCATTACATTTCGACAGGGTGCCATGGTGATACAATGGATAGAGCGCATGTTAAACATCACGCTATTGCATTCCAAGCTTGGATGATTACCTGAGTGTCTCCCAAATGCGATATAAATTCACACTCTCGCATTCCATTTTCGCAGGGGTGCCACAGTGATGCTATGGATAGACGACTCGCTTCCCAGTGGCCATGATATAGCCCCAGGCAATTGGGTGCCGCAGTGACGTAGCAGATAGATGACTCTCTGCCCAGTGGCCATGACATAACCCCAGGCGATGGGGTGCTGCGGTGATGTAGAGGATAGACGACTCACTTCCCAGCAGCCATGACATAGCCCCAGGTGATGGGACGAGATGATATACATTACGTGCTTGCATGACAAGCCGGGAGGGTTATCTCAGAGTCTTCCCATAATCAAATTGAAATTTAAGTCCTTCCTACCTGATGATATACATTACGCTCTTGCATACCAAGCCGAGAGAGTTATCACAGGGTCTTCCCAACATATGCGCGAGGGTTATCTCAGAGTATTCTTGACAATATACAATTATAAAGCATTAAAGGCAACACACACTACTATGGTGGGAACAGTCACGATGCTACTGTAACATATCATTTCCATATGCCTACAATGCGAAGAGACATATAAAGCATAAATGTAAGCTATCATTGTAATAAAGAGAGAACACCACCGCGCATAAAGGAGCCTAACAGGTTACGCGAAGCTCTCACAGGTCTAACATAAAGGGTGCTGTCGCACATAATGACAAAAAAGCCTAACATGTCTCGAAAGCGTCTCGCCACTAACAAAGCTGACATAAAGGCCACCGCCGCACATAATGATAAAGGAGGGCTCTAACATGTTACGCTGCAATCACAGGTTCAAACTCAATAGAAATTCCTATTATTTTACATGTAAAAAATACAAAATGATATGTAAGTTAAAAAACTTATATATTATATATATATTTATTTATATGTAAGTATCGAACACATACAAAAAATGACCATGAACTCTATCTACAATAAAATATACTATGCTCAATATATGTTCGCGCATTTCTAAGTAGGTAACAAGCAGGTCATGCTGTGACAACCTGAGATAAATAACACGAACCCTCATGTCATGTTATTCAAATAAAAGCAAATCATTACATCTATATACATGTCCACGAACACATGTGTTTTGACAATATAAACACTTAAATCATTGGTTAAAGACTGACCATCGACAACTACATCGTCAACAGCAAGGGAATNGTTTTGACAATATAAACACTTAAATCATTGGTTAAAGACTGACCATCGACAACTACATCGTCAACAGCAAGGGAATCTGTAGATTTGCCCCCTACATTACGACAACATGAAAGTTGTCTATACCCGTTCGCTCACAGTGATAAGCTTAGCCAGTGCTGATTTGTTTATGATACACATCAAACCCTCAGCAATGAATTAAACAATTATCACAGAACCATTTAAGCCCTACAATCATAGTTGCTCGTAATTTCAGAACTGTTTAAGATACAGACGACAAATTTATAACATCGTCCTCGTCAACGAAAATTATCGCGCAGTTATTTTATTCCCTACAAGTATAAATTTTATCACAGATTCATTTACACACTATACGCATGGTTGCGCCTAATTTCCTTCAACGCATGCAAACCAAGCTTGACCGAGTATAGTAACTTACATCAAGGG
>NQII01000680.1:345674-358378 GCA_002778355.1 Clitarchus hookeri | reverse complement strand
TAACATTTAACGTAATAGTTACGGTCGCAACACAATGTTCATAAAAACCACATTTTTAATACACATTAGCCGGTAAAAAACCATTTGGTAAAATAAGAACTAACATTAAACTATTTTGAAGATATGTGCTGTGTGGGTGGTATACAAACTATTTTGAAAATTATAGTTATTATTGCAAATACTTCCTCTTTATTTACTCAGCTTTTAAGATAAAGTAACGACTCGTAATCTTAACGAGCTGTTACTAAAGAGAGATTAAGCCACCTGCATATTTATGGTAATATAGCATAACCAATACCTATGTAACTGATTTACAATAATTAGTGTGAACAAAATAATACCGGGCCAAAAATATTTTAATATTTTCCATTTTTGTGGATATATTTTGAAGTAGCAACAAATTCAATGGTTTTATTTGCTTATTTATGTAGTGCTTTAACTTTTTTACTGGGCTGCTCGTATTTTAATAATGAAATGGCAAATATATTTAGTCGACCAAAGTAACATTTTTAAGCGAAGTTTATTATAGGTTGTTCACGGTAAAGTGAGCACTTTCGAGGCATTGGTTACTTTTCCTTATATCCATTTTTTAAATCTTTTAAGCGCCTTTTAAAACAAAAATTTACATGTCAGTAACAAACACAGTCTATATGTTTTACTGCACTCGGAAGTTAATGTCTAAGGCTAAAATAAATTATATTTATTGACTATTATTCCAAATGAGAGGGCTCTCCAAAGTGTTCACGTTACCGTGAAAAGCCTATAACAGTGTCTTATGATTATCGTTTCACTGCACACATTATCTCTGGCTTAAAAAAATATCAGTTGAAAAAGAACTGCGTATTTTTTTACTGTGCAATGGATTATCGTTATTTTATACCATTGCCAGCTGAAATCGGCGTGTACACAGTATACCATATAATATATATATAATATATCGGTACACACACTGTTTCAAGAAACTGTGTTCACGTTACCTGGATTTAAACTTTTAGCGGTACGAGCTCGAGCCATCTTGTTCCTCACAGGCACCGATTTTCTCTTCACAGATAAAGAAGGATGTTTGTTGGGCTTCTTTTTTTTTTTTTTCATGTTCGGTATTCCGAAACGTATTTCGCACACAGAAGCTTCGGGAGGACTTAGCTACGTGTAGGACAATACTGCGCGGGCTTGCCCAACGCCTGGCAACCCTTCGTGGGCTGACTTCTTTCATGTCAATGTGTTGTTCTGTAATTCTATTCTTATTTTTTTGGGGTTTCGCCAAATAATTATTTTTTGCTATTGTAACGTGCTCTAGTTCTGCTTAATATTTTTGTTTATTCACTTCGAAGTTGTAAAACAAACCTTGTCATCTGAAAATTTTGTAATGTTTAAATATTTATCTGGTTTCTTTTTTTTTTAAGTTTCTTGTTAAAAAATTTTTTTATGTCTATTATTAATTTATGTACTTAATATTAAGTGAAGTCTTAATTTTAAAGTATCAAAATGAAAAACTTATTTGTGATGCATTATNAAAATTTTATGTCTCTTAATAATTTATGTACTTAATATTAAGTGAAGTCTTAATTTTAAAGTATCAAAATGAAAAACTTATTTGTGATGTATTANTTAATTTATGTACTTAATATTAAGTGAAGTCTTAATTTTAAAGTATCAAAATGAAAAACTTATTTGTGATGCATTATATTTCTTTCTAGACTTACGATTTATGTATCGATTAGTCGCGGAGACCACGAAGTTCGGAGGATATCTTTATACATACATATATATACATATATATGTATATATGGTTCCACTTGTGTTACTTCCTTCTTCGTTCTCGCCGTACAGCATGTAGTCGCCTTGAAACCTCCTATTTTTGGAATCCTTCATCATCTTATGATGAGTTAACTTTCTTCCGCCGTTTTAAGTATGTTTGACTGCGGATATTTTATTTTTGGACGTGGCTATATTATTTTTGTAATTCCGGTCCATTTTAATATTATTATTGCCTTTTAGCGGTTTGGAAGATGCGCCGATAATCTTGTGGCCAGCCATCTCATCCCTGTGATGTGATGTGAGCCGTACAACCATTCGTGGCATGGCCGTCTTGGCCATGATTCTACTTCTTTCTGCCGTCACATCGCAGTAACTTCATGATCTTAAAGAACGACGTAACCTTTTTTTTTTTTTTTTCTTTCCGTGCTGCATTGCCTATGTACGGGCGTTGCTCCAGCCGTTTCTGTGGTCTGACATGACGTCACGTCAAATGTAAAATTTGTGAATTTCGACAGTTCAAGAACGAAATTGTGTTGTCTTGAACAGCTAAGTTTGGTTAAGAAAATAAAATTTAAATAATAAATTACATTCTTTTATAATGTAAATTTTAAAAGAGGTGATTGCGGGTACCCGATGATATACTTATTGTACAAAATAAAAGGAAAGTTATANATAATGTAAATTTTAAAAGAGGTGATTGCGGGTACCCGATGATATACTTATTGTACAAAATAAAAGGAAAGTTATATTTGATCAAAAATGTAAACAAAATCAAGTAGAATAATACTAAAAAAGAAACTGTATACACTCATGTTATTAAAGATTATTTATGTGTATATATATGGTGNATAATGTAAATTTTAAAAGAGGTGATTGCGGGTACCCGATGATATACTTATTGTACAAAATAAAAGGAAAGTTATAGTTGATCAAAAATGTAAACAAAAGCAAGTAGAATAATACTAAAAAAGAAACTGTATACACTCATGTTATTAAAGATTATTTATGTATATATATATGGTGATTACATCATAATACTCTTGTTATGACGAAAAATGTTTAAATAGAACTGAAAGTATTGAAAAGAAAATATTTTTTTTTGGTTAATTTTTTGGTTAAGTGTAAGGGAAGGCACTGAAGTCTTAATTCCACCGGTATGAATAAAGTCGAAATAAGTAAATAAATAAATTACATCCTTAAAACAAATTGCCCTGGTAATATACAATTATCTGAATTGTCGAATTGTGATTGATAAAATTTGCTTTACACCATGAGTGCGAATATTGCTTATTTATTACGTTAATGTAATGGGTGAAACAGGAGCACGCCCCTATAATTTGCTTTATGTAGTAAACTCTATTCTACCCAGGAACCTAGATCCCACCTTCCATTAATGTGCCATCCTCGTTTTATGATGNGAAACCGAGATCCCACCTTCCATTTATGTGCCATCCTCGTTTTATGATGAGGGTACCTATGCGTGCCCACGTTTCTGTCACGAAGGTGGAACATAACAATAGCCTTTGCTGTTTTACCTTATTAGGAAGAACAACGTTATAGCTGAGTTTTTAAATTATAATTTCACAGTAATATATCAATAAATTTAAAATATTGATTTTTTTCCTTTAAACAATTTTGAAACAAATCGACAATAAACAATAGGAGACATAACATCACACATCCATAAAAAGTAACTTCTCTAGACTTACAATGAGAAATTGACTATTACCAAGGCACACAAAGTATGAAAAAAAAAAATCTTTTGTTAGCGGTGAGACCTACCCACAAGGAATTATCAGCGCGTAGAGAACATGTATAACTCAATAAAAGTCGTTTAGGCCTACTCTAAGATGATAAACTTTATTTTCATTTCGTTAAAATAGGCTATTCGGGAACTTAACCTAATGTTTAAGGAAATGGAAGATCCACAACAAGAAATGTGCAACATAATTCTCCTTGTTCTGAGGTCATGTGCGGGCTTCTGCTTAGAGGCCCACATGAATATGCCCTTGCAGAGAAGATTGCAATCCACCAGCGGCAGCAAAATTGCAATAACTGGGCGCTGTAACAAAGATGACATAGTAGAAAAGAATGTGGATACTCCACATGAACCGGTAATAGGCTCACCAATTGCACCATACGAAGGCGATGTAGGACATTTGTTTAACTAGGTCCCTGATTCACAAAAAGTTAAAGTAGTTGTTAAATATATATGTACATATTTGTATATATGTGTAGATTTTTAGGCCTGTATATGTGTATATATATTGGAAATAATATATATTATGCATATTATATATACGATGTTCCCTAATTTGTGGGAAGTAATCGGGGAGTTGATAATAAACCCCAAAAGAACACAAAATGTCCATATGAACGTATGTCCTAAAGTCGAAAGTTCCCAAGTTAAAAACCTTCAAACATTGTACCACATGTATTTTAGATATTTTACGAGTGTACCTGCTAGTGTGATCAGCTGGAATGTTGCGAGTGTTATTACATGTCCCATTTCACTGTTGACAGGCGACTCACGTCGAACACCATGCGCTTAGAACCCCGGATCTCAATCCACTGGATTATTTCCTGTGGAGGTATCTCAAGGCCATAGTTTATGTAACTCTTGTTCCGGCCGTAGCAGTGCTTCGCCAGCGAGTGGAATAAGGTTGCCTGCAGATAGTGCAATTCCTGGAGTATTTGAACGTGTCAGACAATCTATGACGAGGCGTGTTAAAGCGTACATCCAGGCACAAGATGGACATTTTGAGCACTTATTGTAGAGTGACGTATCACTGTTTGTAAACGAACATGGCTAGTGTTACTCGATCTAGAAAACGTCAGGAAGACTATTACGAATCTATCCAGTAAAACATTGGAAGGTCTGTAACTCCTAAACTATAGACTTTAGGATAAGTGTTCGTAGGGATATTTTGTGTTGTTTTGGGGTGTACTATCAACTCTCCCATTACTTCCCACATATTTGGGAACATACTGTATATCAGATGAGCGCCCAGCAACTACGGTACCTTCGCACACACATGGGGGAAAATGCAAACATACAATATCTTATAAAAATACAAGGAACTAAACGTGTCATTTTGGGAAAAGCCCCTACTTTGATTCCAAACACAATTAAAATAAAGTACAAGAGCAGTCAGCACGAAATTGATACGTGGAGAAACTTAGAAAAAATTATGTTGTTACCGGATAAGTACCCAGGAGTGCTCCAATAAAACCAGGCCGCCCCTCTCCATAAAAAAAAATTATTCCATACACTCATAGGACAACCATGACATTAATGAGGTAACAAAATTATAGGCAGGAGATAGAATTGAAACAGACAGAGAGAAATAAATACATGCACTAAAATTGGTCTTAAAAAATAACGCCAGAGGTAACGCCTTGAGCTACTTCTATTTTCACTGTGGCATCAGCTCATAAACATGTTCCGGAGGGAAACCCAAGACTCGACCTGCTGATCGCTATAATCGCCAGCTCAAACTCAGTCTTCGATATAGTGAAAAAATGAGATACTAAACACACTGACGTTTACCAGGGTTTTATAAATCTGTTTAATGTAATTTACTTATAAATATTTAAAGCTGCTTGGAAGCATGATGCATTTGTGCGTTTTTGCCGAACTTTCTGGAATCGATATGTAAATGGAATATTTTTGCTATGAGTACTTTTATTTTAAATAAATCGAATTTATCTACATATGTACTTTGTACAATCAGTTTGTCGCATGCACAGTTTTGTATGTGGTTTGCAGTAAAAATTAACTCGTAAAACTTGAAACATTTTGTCAAGTCACAACAATCTGAACAGTGAAAGGGAAACTAGAATTGGAAATCAACCATCACGTAGAACCAAGATTACGCAAACATTTCATTACTATTAGTCATTTCCAATTATAAGATTTAGACATGTCTTAATTAGCTTTTTATGGAAGTAGGCTATAATATAAATTGGATGACAATATATAAATTGAAATATATTTTATATTTATTAATGTTTCCAGAGGTTTCTTAGGTTATCTGACCAAGCCTTCGAACCTCCAGAATGAATAGTTCAAAACAAAAATTAAGTCGAGTGTGAGTTGGTGAGAAATTTTCGCACATTGATCCTCGATCATAACTTATGTTAACTTTAATCGATCATTGGACCTAAGTTGCGCAACCGGATATTAGTGTGCACGCGACAAATTTCTCCGGCTTCGTAAAGCCACGCCTTTTGTGTTGACGCGCTTGTCGAAATGTTTGATTTTTTTAATAACGAACTTCGCACGTTGGGTGAACGTACAGCTTCACTACAGGGAGATGTTACGGTGCCACTGGAGAAGAAAAATCCGCCGGAAGTGTAAAGGAACAAATAAGCCGTTGCATGAATAATGCGAATGCGTACACGTCACAAACTTTGGAATCTGGGCGGTTTATTGCGGTTTTGTGAGATTTCTCTCCTCGTTTGTGTGTTCCACGTGGATAAACCGCTGCCTGATTTATTAGCTAGTTGGATGGACGAGGAGGGGAGGGGAGCAGGAGAGAAATCCCTGCTTAAACGCAGCCTTTCCCGGCATTTCCGGAAGGATAAATCGGGAAACGAAATACGGCATTGTCATTGTAGACCGCTTGTATATAAGGTGTTATATTTGTGCAAGGGCATGCCTACATTTATTCATTGAAAATGTTAAAATTTTACAACACTTGTGGTAATGAACAAAACAAACAAGAAATTATTTTAGTAAAAAAAAAGTTTGCGTGAATTATTTGTCTAAATGGACACATGTGTAATTCTGGAGCTATACATTCTCCTTGGGATCCATACGTGGTACGTAATGAACATATTTGCGTAGCTAAACCGCTTTTTAAAACCATATGGGTGTAGTTATATTGCGTGGTATTTGCGGGGATATAATGTAGATCACTGAAAATATTTCCATGTCTTTGGTGGTACAAGGATATCTATGCAGGTCGAAATTTATGGATTTCGCACAGAGTACGTAAGAAATCGTGTAAAATATCAGTATAGGTGAACACAAAAAAATTTGAATAATGTTATCTAGTAATATGTTTCCTTTTTTGAAATAATTTTATTTAAAATTTTATAATTGGATAATTGTTTTATATGCTGGGAAAGGTGCAAAAGGACACATTCATGTACATTGCGTAATTTTTACTTTAATAATAAAATTGAATATTGTTCTTTATGTATATTTTATTGGTCAGATACCGGTACTTTCGGGTGTTATGTATGTTCAATACACACAGTAAACGAAAACTTATACATATAGTAATCGCCTTTTCTGCCGAAAGCGTGTCCTGCCAAATACCGGTCGATCCAAACGACTTTTCAGTTCGAATTCATGCCCTGTATTCCATTTCTTGCCTGCATCTCTGAACTCACCTTCGCACTCTCCGGGTTGGCCGGGGATTGGGTTGCAAAGTTTTTCAAATTTGTCGTAAGGAACACTTCAGACTACCCGACACTCAACATCTGACCCTGATAATATCACCAAAGAAAATTATTCTAAAAATGAAAAAGGTTTAAATACTATTTGAAATGTGCAAAAATCTGTGTTATCCATCAATCAACATTTTGTATGAACATATGTATCACCAAAATATCAGTTTCATCTGTAGTCGTAATTCAGTGTAATTTATGTTTCAGATTTAACTGACTTTAAAACAAACTACACCAGTATACACTGGAAGAAAAGATAGTGTACACCTCTAGGCAAGTGCTAATTCCACGAACGTACTTGTCGACGAATGCCACATGTCGGCGTCAGTTGCAACTATATTTAGTCACTGGGCTAGAGCGTCAGATGAATCGTATACCTGCGATGGCGAAAAGCGGTAAATTGCTGACGCAGGTGTTTATTAATATTAATTTCATTTTCAGAGAAGNGTATGAACATATGTATCACCAAAATATCAGTTTCATCTGTAGTCGTAATTCAGTGTAATTTATATTTCAGATTTAACTGACTTTAAAACAAACTACACCAGTATACACTGGAAGAAAAGATAATGTACACCTCTAGGCAAGTGCTAATTCCACGAACGTACTTGTCGACGAATGCCACATGTCGGCGTCAGTTGCAACTATATTTAGTCACTGGGCTAGAGCGTCAGATGAATCGTATACCTGCGATGGCGAAAAGCGGTAAATTGCTGACGCAGGTGTTTATTAATATTAATTTCATTTTCAGAGAAGTCCTATGTCTGTACATCATACGGTATAATTATTTGAGCCTAGAGTACGGGAAATCCCGTACAATACGGGACAGTTGGCAACCCTAGCCGGGCATGACAAGTGTTATAGGCTGTTATAAACTGAACACTTTTGAAATCCCTACTTAAGATCTACTTGTAGTCACGTTGTGTATGCTCACCTTATGTAAAATTAACATTGTCGTGGGCCTCAACACTTTTTTCATGCTTCGGTCGAGTAAAACTGTGAAATTATTAGAAAAGTAAGTAATTCACAAATTTGTTTGTCATTACATTTTTTTGCATTAAAAAAACATAAAAATATTAAAAATAAATATTTTTAGTATTTACAAATGTTTAACTGACACTTTTAATACAACTTTAAGACAAGGGACTACTTTCCCTCTACCAACCTGACTGGCTGTTTGCCACTTAGTGTGCCCGTTAAAATACATGCAGGTCGAGGCAGTTGCCTTATTTCAGAGGTTGATTTCAGAAGTGCTCACTTTATCGTGAACAGTCTGTACCTTTGCGTGGAACGGCGCGGCTGGATTTGCGCCACACCCACCTCACCCCGCGGACTGACTGACACCTGTCGACCCGGCTTGGTGTCGGCACCTCGGCTACTAGCGTTGTCGACTGGCAGTGGATCACAGAGTCTCTTTCCGTCACGGGTACTCACGTCACTCGGGACGAACGTCGCCGGGATGGCAGACTGCCTGCGCTGCTCGCCGCAACTTGGACGCTCCGCAGAGTCGCCGCAGGCTCATTCGGACTCGTGCATCGTTTTTGCAACACATTATCGGAGAGTGCGAAACCCTTCAAAGCTAGTAGTCCGGGCGTATTTTCTGTGCATTCGTCATTCGAGGGTTTACGCTTATCTCAGAAAATAAATGTCCTTGGGAATACTACTTTATTGCCTCGGCTCTCAAGGCCTCGCTGTTAAAGAGCCGTCCAGATCTCTTCACTCACCCACTCTCTCACTTTTTGCCAGATAGGATAAAAAAAAAACAATTATCGAAGCTTGTACGATTTTGTTTTTATGATATTAAGTTTATTCTATGAGAAAAAGTAATCGTTAGAGTAGTTAAAAAAAACGCATTTTTAGAGCGTCCCTGTGCAGTTTCCTTCATATGTAGGAGAAAAATAAAACTGTACTGTCGTAGTTTAATCTATGGGCTTTCATCGCGTGTAATAAAATCCCACTGTTGAAGATATAATTTGCACAGGAAAGCGTAACAGCGGAAGTACTGCACGCCGGTCGTGCGTGTTTTTGTCGCCCGTATCGTTGTGCGTCTAAAGCTGGGAAAAGAAAAATGTGTGTCTGGGATAAATGTACTCATAAACCGACAGATAAAATTATTTTGTAGGGAAGTCACCTTGCCAAATTGTTTTGCAGTCACAGCAACATTGAGTGATAACANGTGTACACCTCTAGGCAAGTGCTAATTCCACGAACGTACTTGTCGACGAATGCCACATGTCGGCGTCAGTTGCAACTATATTTAGTCACTGGGCTAGAGCGTCAGATGAATCGTATACCTGCGATGGCGAAAAGCGGTAAATTGCTGACGCAGGTGTTTATTAATATTAATTTCATTTTCAGAGAAGTCCTATGTCTGTACATCATACGGTATAATTATTTGAGCCTAGAGTACGGGAAATCCCGTACAATACGGGACAGTTGGCAACCCTAGCCGGGCATGACAAGTGTTATAGGCTGTTATNAGAGTACGGGAAATCCCGTACAATACGGGACAGTTGGCAACCCTAGCCGGGCATGACAAGTGTTATAGGCTGTTATAAACTGAACACTTTTGAAATCCCTACTTAAGATCTACTTGTAGTCACGTTGTGTATACTCACCTTATGTAAAATTAACATTGTCGTGGGCCTCAACACTTTTTTCATGCTTCGGTCGAGTAAAACTGTGAAATTATTAGAAAAGTAAGTAATTCACAAATTTGTTTGTCATTACATTTTTTTGCATTAAAAAAACATAAAAATATTAAAAATAAATATTTTTAGTATTTACAAATGTTTAACTGACACTTTTAATCCAACTTTAAGACAAGGGACTACTTTCCCTCTACCAACCTGACTGGCTGTTTGCCACTTAGTGTGCCCGTTAAAATACATGCAGGTCGAGGCAGTTGCCTTATTTCAGAGGTTGATTTAAGAAGTGCTCACTTTATCGTGAACAGTCTGTACCTTTGCGTGGAACGGCGCGGCTGGATTTGCGCCACACCCACCTCACCCCGCGGACTGACTGACACCTGTCGACCCGGCTTGGTGTCGGCACCTCGGCTACTAGCGTTGTCGACTGGCAGTGGATCACAGAGTCTCTTTCCGTCACGGGTACTCACGTCACTCGGGACGAACGTCGCCGGGATGGCAGACTGCCTGCGCTGCTCGCCGCAACTTGGACGCTCCGCAGAGTCGCCGCAGGCTCATTCGGACACGTGCATCGTTTTTGCAACACATTATCAGAGAGTGCGAAACCCTTCAAAGCTAGTAGTCCGGGCGTATTTTCTGTGCATTCGTCATTCGAGGGTTTACGCTTATCTCAGAAAATAAATGTCCTTGGGAATACTACTTTATTGCCTCGGCTCTCAAGGCCTCGCTGTTAAAGAGCCGTCCAGATCTCTTCACTCGCCCACTCTCTCACATTTTGCCAGATAGGATAAAAAAAAACAATTATCGAAGCTTGTACGATTTTGTTTTTATGATATTAAGTTTATTCTATGAGAAAAAGTAATCGTGAGAGTAGTTAAAAAAAATCGCATTTTTAGAGCGTCCCTGTGCAGTTTCCTTCATATGTAGGAGAAAAATAAAACTGCACAGTCGTAGTTTAATCTATGGGCTTTCATCGCGTGTAATAAAATCCCACTGTTGAAGATATAATTTGCACAGGAAAGCGTAACAGCGGAAGTACTGCACGCCGGTCGTGTGTGTTTTTGTCGCCCGTATCGTTGTGCGTCTAAAGCTGGGAAAAGAAAAACGTGTGTCTGGGATAAATGTACTCATAAACCGACAGATAAAATTATTTTGTAGGGAAGTCACCTTGCCAAATTGTTTTGCAGTCACAGCAACATTGAGTGATAACAGATAATTTTGTGTTCACCACAAACCATTTTCGCAAGGTTTAGTACCAACAAAACATTTTATGGCTGCCACGAAAGGTTTTTTTCTTCAGTGTATTTGTCAGATTCGGTTACAATGGTAGCAATTGCCCTCGTCTCCTTTTATGCGTCGGGGATAGTCAGGACCTTTAACGAAGTAGGCGAAACATTTTTAATAAATTGAGAGACTGCACAATCATGCTTGCCTGGAGTTTTAATTAAAAATCAATTGCGGAAATTTTCTCCTAAAGTAGCAAGCCAGAATGCGAACCCGCGANGATTCGGTTACAATGGTAGCAATTGCCCTCGTCTCCTTTTATGCGTCGGGGATAGTCAGGACCTTTAACGAAGTAGACGAAACATTTTTAATAAATTGAGAGCCTGCACAATCATGGTTGCCTGGAGTTTTAATTAAAAATCAATTGCGGAAATTTTCTCCTAAAGCAGCAAGCCAGAATGCGAACCCGCGANGTTGCCTGGAGTTTTAATTAAAAATCAATTGCGGAAATTTTCTCCTAAAGCAGCAAGCCAGAATGCGAACCCGCGACAACGCTAATGTGTGTCAGTGTGTCAGACACAACACAAGCTTATTTGGTAAGTTCAGCCACAGTAGGCATTACAACAGGTTTCGTAGTGCATCATTTCCCGTAGGCCTCAAGAAACTATGGAGACCTCGTGAAAAATGAATTAAAACTCCATAGGGACAAACAAATTCTTACTGAATGTGGTTCATACAGTATGTACCATTCTTGTACGTATGTAGCTACGGAGAAAATATGATACAAAATTGTGGATGCGTAAAGTACATTCAGTTTATGCTGTCGTTTGAGTACGTATTACATGTCACATGTACAAAATATATATAATTGGTAAAAATATAAATAATTGTACGTACAACATACATTACTAATCACGTAATTGTATTTTATATACCTTTTCTGCGCGTACACTTGTGTACTCGCTCGCCCACTACCACAGTCGTTGTTGACATCGTCGACTTATTGTGTGCATGTATAGAAACGTCATGCTGCTCGCTTTGTGTGTAATGTTACACGCAGTTGCTGTCAGTATGGGGGAGCGGAAAGAATTGAGTCACGAGTTAAATTAAGTGATAGTGAATCTGGCTCTCAAGGGCTATAGTTAGTTTTATTGGTCAAGGCTCCTATTTTTCTCAGACTCAACAGTTCAACGAGTGATCAGTAAATTCAAGTATCAGGGATCAACATCCAATGTACCTCGAAGGAAAGAAAACTCACTCGGTGAGGGGAACGTTCCATTGTTCAGCAAATGAGGTCCAATTCAATATTGAGAATGCTTGAAGTAAATGTATTAGTGGATCAGACATCAGGTAAACGAGTATGTATAAGAGTTTCCNTTCAATATTGAGAATGCTTGAAGTAAATGTATTAGTGGATCAGACATCAGGTAAACGAGTATGTATAAGAGTTTCCATCGGGTACTGTATAGGGCAGGATACAGTGGGCGAAGGCCTAGAAAAATGCCCTATGTTTGTACACTGAAGAGCCAAAAAAACTGGTATTGGCGTGCGTATGTAAATAACAGAGGTATGGAACCAATCAGAGTAACGCGGTGTGTTCGGCAGCTAGATCGGTTA
>NQII01000680.1:319639-331973 GCA_002778355.1 Clitarchus hookeri | reverse complement strand
GGGTAGCAACAATGCTGTGAAAAGAAACAAAATTTCAAAATAAAAGTTTCAAGTATTATGACTAAATGACAAACCTTTAAAATGCGATAGTATTATTTTTTACCACAATAAATAATACCGTCCACTTTTTTGGGTTTCTTTTTCTTTATAATGATTTGAAATTTTATTCTAAATTTTGTTTTTTTCACCCCATTGTTGCTACCCCAATTTACGGTACTTTATGCTGTTATAAGTAATGTTGGTTTTAACTTGAGCTATTTTTTTGAAAAATAAATAAGGAAACTTGTATTTTTGGGTATGCGAAAATCGTTCAATTATTTATAAAATAGCTATGTGGTTGTAATGAGAAATCTACAGTCGGTTTCTGTCCGCAAACAACACATGTGGTGATAAAATTTATGCTTATTCCACAGTGTTTAACTCTGCGTTTGTAATTGAGTGGTGGTGGACATTGCGCGAATGTTGCATAAAGATTTCTAAAACACAAACATTGGCATTTATGAAAGAATGCATGCATATACACAAAGTTAGCATCAAAGTGGTTTGGAGCTACCTTTAATCAGAAAGTCGTGTCAGTTTTAACATATATGGTAGGAAAACGTGTGATTAAAGAAATTAAACGCCCGTAAACGAGGAAATCTAATATTAACGAATAAAAAGTCTATATAACCCGGCATGTATTAATAAGCCCCAGATTCCTAAATTTTAACAAAGAACATATAAATTATATATCATTAATTTCATTAAATATTTACAAGTAAAAAAAAAATACAACGGTATCAAACGTTCACTTTTGCATCTGAATAATGTAAACTGGAAGATTCAACTATTTTTAAGAATACATACTGTTATCTGGTATTCAATTTTTAGCAACAAATCTCAATACTAACTACACTTGATAAAACAGTAGGTATGAAGATGAAACGCAACCACTATTCAGGGATTTTTTTCCTCCACGTTTAATTTTCATTGGTAATATTCAGCAGATAATATCCTCTACAAATAGTAGTTACCAGTACTCAGATTGCTAAGCAATTTTATAATCACTGTATTATTTTTTGTATGAACGAATACACTATAGAGGACAGCGACTTAGTTATTTGAATAATAAAGTAATTTTAGATTTTGTCAGTTTTAATTTCGCCCTATGATTGCAATCTCGATTGTTTAGCGATCGCTTGTGTTCATGTTGGCATCGTTTTCAAATTTAAAACATAGGCCGTCTCCGGTTTTATTCTCCATTGCATTTGGTAAATCCCGTGTTCCTTCAGGTGCTTCGGACCCTTGAAAGGACGTTTTTGAGGCTCCCCCGGTCAATGCTCGCTGCTGTTACACGCGCCGTTCTCGCGCAAAATTCGTTCCGTTACCAAAATATAGTTCTGTGCAACCCTTAAGGGTGCCGCCTGATAGGACGTGTTTTGCTTTCTCGAGGTCTACACTAAACGGTAAGGTAGTGCTTCGTCACCTCTAAGTGCTAGGCCTTTCCGTCAGCAACTCTCCTCTCGATGGCGACCTTCTTTTTATGACATAATAGTAAAGATGAACCTTTCTCTCACATCCCTCCACCAGTCCATACTATACTCTAGTTTTCGTACATAACAGTTATTACGAAAACGCTATTGTAAACATTTCTACTGTCGAAAAATACACATCAGAGACGGAAAAAAGGGAACAGAAACTACTCTTTGGATGTGAAAATTTTCTTTAAAACTCTTTACAAATAGACGTTACTAAAAATTCTACTGGTCAGGTTTTGAATTAAACCTTTTTCGCTAAAACTCTTGTCATTCGTTTCGTTGTGTGGTAAGATGGCAGACGCAACTTTGTCCTCTTGTGAAATTTTCTATGTAGATAATGGGTAATGAGGCAAGTTCTAAAATGAGGTTTTCCGGAGCTACCCCGATTTTACAGCTCTTTGAGTCTTTGTTCGCATTCCTGTTTGTTGCAATTGTTTGTGGCTACATATTATAATCTTTATTTTACACAATGATAATATAATAGACATATTCTCCCATGGGTAATGCGGCTCGCATTGCAATAAGGATTATCGGGGCAATCTCGTTTTTTTTACAGCCCACTCTTAGAGTCTTCGATTGACATCCTAATTGGTCTCATTGTTTGATTATGTATATTAGGGCACTAAGGACCATGATTTCGAATCACTACCATAAGATAAGCGCGTGCATGCCGTTTTCAAAAGTAAATTTAGATTTTTTAAAGTAATTTTCGGATTGCGCCAAGCTTCCGAGAGCAGAGGCTTGTTAAAGCAGCAGCTAAAGGAATTGTTTGTTTCTGCAAGTTTCAACTCGTAGGGCTGGAATAATCAAATATCGCCCGAAGAAATGTCAGATCCAGTCTCTTGACACCTCATCTATACCTGGTTCGCCGTCAGGTGGGAACTTTTTATATCAACCTCTGAAAAAAGACTAATCCTACTTAACTGCATATAATTTAATTCAAATACAGCCCAATACATCTACAGTAAAGCTTATAGATATTAATAAAATAAATGTTGTATTTTAGTTTTTTAACACGTTGTCAAAACTCTATTGCAAGAAAATTGAAGACTATTTAAATTATGTTTTTAAATGTTTGTACGGCAATATTGCTCTCTCACTTGATCAAATAGCCATCCTTACCACGGCAGTATAATTTTATACATGAAGCTGTATGCTAGCATGATGCACGATGGCAAACAAAAAAAAAAAGGGGGGGGGCATATTGATTTGAAAGATTAACTACGTAACTTTTAAAACGTTAAAGGTATTGTTAGTCAAAAGTTGTGTTAGTCACTTTCATTCTCTGTGTGCGATTTGGCTGCTACGCGGGTTTTCAGCATTCTGCAAGTTTGAAAATTCGAGTTATGTTCACATTTGATGGTATTCAAGAAAAGTTTGATGCAAGTCACTTACATAGACCTCTGAAGGAACGTCATTTCTACTAGTCTCTGTATTCTCATTTAGCACCAAACTCAATGGTATACATTGCATCGGGTCCGCTCATTGTCCTTCTGAACTATTTGGCTGCCCGCATCCCTAGCAAAATGTCCTTAAATATATATAAAAGAATTTACAACTCATCTCGTTTACTTAAGCAAATATGTGTGTATATCGGTATCTATGTATATATATGTGTATATGTATGTGTATACGGAGTGCCCCGTTGATCTTGAACACCTACAATAACTCCGTAACGGAGCTCCGAATGTAAAAGTGTTTCACACAAACACGTTCATTCTGTCGCTCACTCTGTTGAAGGTCGGCGTAATACTAGTCAGGCGGAGAAACTGCACAGAGAGCGATACCCTGACAACACCCCACCATCCAGACGGATGTTTTTCCATCTCGTTGTGAAACTCTGTGAAACGGGCAACTTGAACTCACAGCAACGCAATCGTCGTAGAATTCACACAGATGAAGCTGCTGCGGTTGACGTTCTCGCTGCTGTAGCACTTAATCCACACGCCAACGTGAAGCCGAAATTGGCGTTCCGAAAACGAGTGCACATAGCATTCTTAAGCGCCATACCTTACTTCACTCTCATGTACACGTACACCAAGAATTGTACGGGAATGATTTCCAGAATCGTGTATAGTTCTCTCAATGGACACAGCATCAAATTATCGCCAACCCGAACTTTTCTCGGATATTCTTTTTGCCGATGAGTCTTCGTTCTCCAACGCAGACCAAGTGAATTCGAGGAACATGCATTATTGGGCCGTCGACAACCCACGATGGCTTCGACAGGTGGACCCTCAGCGTCGATGGAGAGTTAACGTCAGGCGTGGGATGGTTGGTAATAAGGTTATGGAGGCTTATTTCGTGAATGATTACCGAAATGGCAGGGAGTATGCCACCTTCGTACAAACAATTCGTCCTGGTATTCTGGAGGAAATACCTCTAAGGAACAGTATGGTAATGTGGTGCCAGCATGAAGGATGCCCAGCATATTAGGGCGTTTCGAATTTTTTGACTTCCTTTTTCAAAAAATGAGGGGGGTCAAAATGTTGTATTTTGGTTAGTGATTCACAAATATATTTACATGAACTGGCAATTACATTGGTTTGCTTGGTAAATAGGTACTTCAATTTCGTGATATTTTCACGTTTCATGTAAAATTCGCACCAAACTGTCTTCTCTCAAGAAGTGCCTTCTTATCATTATTTCTGTTTGTAGTTCTGCTCTAAGGTTAAGAATATACTTATATTTTACTAAGACATCTGTAAAAATATTTTATGCCACTCGTAAAGTGTTTAAACTAGCAATACTTATTTGAAGCTAAGTGTCTTTTTATTATTTCTTATTAATATCATACAAATGGTGACTTTTTTTTCCAGGCAAGAATAGTTTCTTCCAAGGCTAGTAAAAGGAAGACATGATTGGCAACTTCCAATCACATGAGTAACTTTATTGGAGTTGGTCGAGAAATGCTGCCTTCTGAACTCCCAACTCTGCGTGATGTTCTAAGATATGGGCTTCTGCTAAGAGAACAGAGTGTAGAGAATGTCACAAATTACCCAGCAGCCACTCTTGCAAAGGATATTTATCCATGAGTGCTTAAACAGTGGGAGCGAGCAAATATTTGTTTTGTGGAGCCAATTTTAAATTCAAGAGTCACAGTCCTGAAGACAATAGAAGAAAACTGGGAAAAGGCCAAAAACATATCACTTGGCAGAGGAAAACTGGAAGTGAAAAAGGCTTCCATAGCAACATTAGACAAGCTCTTTGACATCCTCAATTGCAAGTGTGAGATTAAGCTATGTCCAGAATTTGATGGTCCGTGTCCAGGTGGTGCCGACTGTAAACATGAAGTGCACATCTCCTGCTCTTGTTCTAAGGATATGAAGATCCCTGTCAAAGAACTAGTGTTTATTAATAGACAAAGAGAGAAGGTTGGATCTGTTGGACAGCATCAAATTGGATTACCAGATCTACCTGAGCACAGAAGATTAATTAAAAAGTAGAAGAGGCAAGAAGATGAATTAAGAAGAATTTATGAATAAAAGTTGAAAAGGAAGGAAGAATTAACATTACAACCAGATGATGTTACAGATGAAGAATCAGAAGATCCTTTGCAGATTCCATGTGATGATTCCGATGTACCTTCTACTTTAAGTACAAGTCAATATAATACATTACAACTGCGCAATGTTGCATTGCAAAGTATTAGGTATGGTGTCGGTCTACGTGCTACAGCTGCCATTACAACAGCTGCACTTTTGGATGCTGGATTAATTACTGAAGGAGACAGGAGACTTGTGGTTGATCACAATAAAGTAAAAAGGGCACAAGAAAAACTCATGAAAGCACTTGATGAAGAATTTCATGCTCGATGCAGGACAGGCAATATTGAATGTATCTTCTTTGATGGACGCCAAGATTTCACTAAAGTTCTGTTACAGGCAGACAACTCAAGTCATCAGTTTCCAAGTATTGTGAAAGAAGAGCATTACACTGTTTGCAGTGAGCCAGGTGGAAGGTATCTTTGCCATTTTACTCCAGAGAAAGACTTAAAAGGAAACATGCTGAAGTTATTGCTAACCATCTTGTGGATTTTTTTTAAAGAAAAACAGCATTGATTAAAGTTTGCAGGCTATTGGTGGTGACTCAACGAATGTTAACACTGGTTCGGAAGGAGGGGTCATGCATTGGGTTGAGGCAAAGCTGAATAGTAAATTCATCTGGTTGGTTTGTGTTCTTCATACTAATGAGCTACCTTTGGGGCACTTGATCACCGAGTTGGATGGAAAAACTTTGTCTAACAACAAGTGGAGTGGTCAGATTGGCAACATGTTTGATGCTGCAACAGAACTTGAAATCAATCCCTCATTTGTCAGAATATCCTTTCCAGAGCCTTTGGTTCCATTGAGTGACGCTGTTGTTAAAGATCTCTCTACAGATCAGGCTTATGGTTACAGGATAACTCAGGCCATAAGGACAGGTGTACTTCCAATTGATCTGGCATTACTATATATTGGTCCTGTAAGCCACTCTAGGTGGGTAACAACTGCAAATAGGATTTATTGCATATGGGTTTCAAAACATGGCTTTAAAGGCAACAACTTGAAGACGTTACAACTGCCTGTGGAATACATTGTTGGCGTTTACTATCCCTGCTGGTTTACAATAAAATTGAAATTCTTTTGGGTGGAAGGACTTCGCCACATTCTTTATCAATTGAAGCTCGNCTTTAAAGGCAACAACTTGAAGACGTTACAACTGCCTGTGGAATACATTGTTGGCGTTTACTATCCCTGCTGGTTTAAAATAAAATTGAAATTCTTTTGGGTGGAAGGACTTCGCCACATTCTTTATCAATTGAAGCTCCTAAAATCTCAGAAGAAGGCAGTAGCAGATATTGTTTTGCCAACAATACAACGTTCATCGTGGTTCGCATTTAGTGAAATGGTGCTCCAGACACGTTTATGCTTGGAGACCAAGAAGAACGGAAATCAGGGGTCCAGAAGATAATTGAATTAAGGAATGATGATGATGATACACCAGGAGACCTATCTGTTCGGCCTAGTAAAACACCTGCATTAAATCCAAATGCAACTTCCCTTTTGGAACTGATAGACGGCAGAAATAGTATATGAACCTCCACTTACTTTTAAACTCAAAATATCAGATATAAGAAAGTTTGTTGAAGAGCCAATTCAAGTTCCAAAGTGGCCATGTCATGGACAGTCCATAGAGAGGTGTGCGAAACAAGTAACAGAGGCTTCTGGCAAAGTGTATACTCATGGGAAACGAGAACGATTCATTAAAGGCCAGGAAGCAAGCAGAAGAATGATGTCTAGGAATGAATCGAAGCAAGATTTGATTAATATTGTTGGTTGAAGCTTCTGCATTTTTTGCAATGTGATTTCAGTGTTTCATTATAAAGACAAAATATAAATAAAATTGTTTGAGCTCATTAAATCACTTTTTGAGCAAATTTTGTTGGAGTTAATTTTAAGTTATCCCCTTTTTTTCGGAAATTTCAACATATATTATAAACAAGTGAAAATTTACCAAGGTAAATCTTTATGAATAAGGAAAAATCTTTTAAATTAGGATATTGCGCATCAAAAGGCACATTTTTTGACCCCCTCATTCACAAAAATCACAAATTTTTATTTTTGCCCTGCAAATTGACACGCTCTACCAGCATATAGTGCCGTGTATGCACGTCTTGATCTCGACCGAAAATGTCCTGGTGGGTGGATTGGTCGTGGAGGACAAGTTCATTGCCCTACTCGGTCTCCTGATCTTAACCCCCTGGACTTTATTCTTTGGGGTAGTCTCAAAGGCGATATCTATCAAGATGTTCTAACAACTCCAGAGAACATGCAGGAACGTATTGTGCGTGCTCGTAATGCTCTTCAGCAGGAACACTGGAGGAATGTGTATCGCTGGCAATGGTCACCACTTTGAATATATAATGTGAATGAATGGTCTTCCACTCGCAGTTCGCATATGGATAGTACTACAAACTGACAGTAGAGATCTCACTTGTTCATGTTATGAAAGTGTACATAGTGCTACATTTTTAATAGGTCTTGACGAGCTTCATTGAATTTTTGACGAATAGATACATGGTGCCATTTAATACACCGATGTTAGTACTTGTAGCTCACTAATAAGTTATGATATAAGGCTGTCTCCTCAGTAGTATTAGTTACCTCTTCCAGTTTTACAACCTTTGTGTGAAACACTTTTTCATTTGGAGCCCTGGCACGGAGTTATTGTGGGTGGTCAAGATAAATGGGACGCACTATGTATGTATATATATATGTGCGTATGTGCATATATTTATATGTAGGCTATGTGTATATGCATAAGGACTAATTTCTGAACGATTGTAATTTTCTTGTAATCTTCTGAATAACTTTCGTAGATGCATAGCCAGATGATTATTTGATTTAAATGTTCAAAGTTGACGTGGGCTTGTCTAGGCCCCACAGTTGTGGCGCCAAATTAACTTGACGTGGGCTTGTCTAGGCCCCACAGTTGTGCGCCAAATTAACTTGACGTGGGTAAGCCCCACTGTGAAAGACAAGGCGGCTTATACGGTCAAAGTTAATGTCCCCCAGGCCCCGACTATTAGGTGCGTGGGGGGGGGGGTTGCGGGTTTTGTAAATTAGGTAGATTATCACTGTTGTAATTAGAAGTACTGGTATATTGTATCTTATAGTTTTTCACAAATACACCACATTAAACGTTCGAGGTGCGGTACTGTTTTACTTTGTCTACTCGAATTTACTGGGCGAATTACTTCGTGATGGCGGGGGCTTCTGTGACGGTGATTTGCATACTTAACTCCGTGGCGAGTGCTGTCAGCTGTGGTGGCGTTCCAGTGAAGTGGTCGGCCCTGGAAGCCGTTCCGTCGGTGCGGACCCTCTCTGGGCTGCGGTTTTGGACTCGTTCTCACGTCTGCTCGCGATTTCTTCCCTTGGCTCGGTGATCATCAACTTCCGGACCCGGCGGTAGTAATCGACTGACGGTCCCGATATTACTGACCCCTTAAGGATGCGGCTGACGGATGTGGCCGGGTTCCGAGATCCCGGCCTTAGTAACTATTCTCTGACTTACTCTCTCGGCGCGGTAGAAATCGACTGAACCTGTGACGACCGATAATACTGACGAGTGATTACTCACTCACGACTGATTACTGACTGACCCCCTCCCATTCTTGGAAAGGGGTTTTTATACACGCCCGCCTGCAAGCCTACATTCTCGGCACGTGGCGCCCTGGGTGGGAAGGGGGTGAGGGGAGGGGTGAAGTGGTGAGTTTCGAACAAAGGTTTTTACCACACGTGTCCTCGTTCTGAAGGAACTGGGCGGGCGGGGGGGGGGAAAATACCTCGGCATCAATACTGCTAGTCGGTATTTCTGCCGCGGTGCTTATTTTCGGCGTTCCGGCGAACTACGCCTGATAATTTTGGGTGATAACTCGAAAGCCCTGCACTCTCGACAGATCTGCTGGCGGGTTGGAGGCGTAGGTAGATGAAGGGGGTGTGGGGGGGGAGGCCTCCGCTTCAGCTTCACGTGTCTGGAGATTTTCCATGCCACGTGCCTATTCGAAGGTGACAGCAAAGTGCGCTAAAGGTTGAAGGGGGTGGGGTAAGGGGGTGAGGGAAGTGAGCCAAAGGCGTGCTATAATCCTCAAAACTGTCACGCGACAAAGTGTTTATTTATTGTTGTTCCTAGAAGTCCCTGCTTGAAGCCAGGCAGTTAGTTATCAACAGGGCCTGCCTTCACGCTAACATTCTGAATACTTGACTTACGTAATCTGTCTGTGGTAAATGTTGTAAAGTATTGCGACATTGAAAAATGTTCATAGTCCTGCCTAGCAAGAAATGAATCGCTCAATAATCGTGCTTCTATTAACAAGCCAACTATCCCTTATTTTATTTATTAGTTGGTGAAATTCTTAATTTTATCTGGCAATAAACTCAACTCAAGTCCTGTATGCACTGGAGCGGTCTATGTTTTTTCATTGGCATCTGTAACTGTGAGAATACCATACTAACCCCTTACGCAGGCCCTTTTGGAAGAGAAAGTTGTACGTGATTCGAACATTCTAGATCAGTTATTTTTACCACTATGACAGTTATTCAGGGCTTTTAGAATAAACTGCTGTGCAGGGACAAATTTAACAAATTTACGCAAGATTGTGAATTATAGCCCGGAGAGAAATGAATTCACATAATTTATTACTTACAGATTTGTTTACGAATTCGTCTACTGGCCATATTATCGATTCTCGGGCAAGTGTAGGGATTGCTGACAGATCAAGACAAACACAAATTTACACCCGTGCTTTAACTTGGACTCGACTCCAGTACTATTCGCTCTGAAAGCGGATGGAGGCAAACTTTTTTTCGGTGCTTTCAGGATGGTGAAAAACAGTAACCGGTTGAACCAGTTTTTATCACGCAAGACGCCAGGATGATTAACTGTGGACCGAAACTATACCTGCGACACGAAAAGAAAAAAAAAAAACAAAGGGAAAATGTTATGGAAATAACAAAATACGAACAGTATTTTTTCGAAGAAAAAGTAGCTTTCGTAAATCGCAAGCATAAAAAATATATTGTTTTCAAGAAGCGTGCTCGCTGTACGTTGCGGCGTGATATGTTGTTCGTGCAAAATAAAGAAATGGACGTCCTGCTTTTTCGAAAGAAACACATGGGCAGGTTCCGAGAGCATTTTTGACGTACGACTTTGGTGTCACAAACGTATTAACGTTGTGCAACTGGAAGAAAGAGCTGGCGGGCTGCGGGATTGGGCGGTGACGTTGGTCCTGCTATAAATCTCGCCACCCTTGTTGCTGGGAAAAGACTGAGTTAAATGTTTTTAACGTTTGGTTATATTTTACGGTTTTATAACATAGCAGTCGTCATTTCACAAAAAGTTGACGTAAAACTAATTTTAAATGCGTTTTTGAAAGCGCTCCTGCGAGAATTTTAATTTTAAAATTTGCGCCAAAAGTTTTTTTAATTTAATTTTGGCGCAACATTTTGTCTTATATGTTGTGCTTTTCAAACTCGTTGGAATGTCATAAAGCATTATTTTTATCCAGAACTACTTGGCTCGGTTTGTGGCAGTTTTAAATTTGAATTTTATTGTAGAGCTCATAGTCGGACTACAAGAAGATCACTCATTTAAACCCCAAATAAATATTTACAAGCTGCTCTGGCTACATCAAACATTACTTATTGCAGGCTTTTACAAAACATTTAACTTATTAATAATTACACTTTTTTCACGTCTTTAGCAAAATATTTAAATCTGAAATATATGTAAGTTTGTAAACATGTTATAAATTATATCATGTATAAACATGCCATAAATTTTATTTTTCACTTTCGCAAATACGTTTGATTTTATGATACAATAATATAAATAATATAAAATGAAAAACAATAATTAAAATCAATATTTTTTTAAGTANTTTTTTTTTTTTTTTTTTTTTTTTTTTTTTTTAGCGCTAAGGGCGACCCAGTTACGTGCATCAGCTGTTTCATCACCTTAACTGTCACGGAAATGAACTGATGTGTGCTCTTTCCCTGGGTTACACGACTGTGACTTTCAGCGGCAATCCTTTACATTTTTATGACGTGTAATGATAAAGGTTTACCTACCACACGCCCCTGTAAAAATGTAAAACATTACTAACTGGAATGTTCATGCCTAGAAATGATCGCAAAAATAATTCGTTTTAGCAGATTTTATTCTCGGAAAAATATTACTCTTTAGAAAATAAACTTGTAGATACACGTGTAACTTACCACACGTAAGAAGACGCAATTAAAATTTGAGTAGAACTTTTTTTATTAAAGCGGTGGACACAATTTGGTGGCCTAGGCTAGATATATGATCAGGAGAGGATGTAGAATTTCGATTGGGAGGGGGATGAGGAGGAAAGATTTTCAGTTTTGCAGGTGTATGTCTAGAATTTTGATTCGTGGAATTGGAGGAGGGAACTGTCTCATCATAGTTTTATAAAACAATATTAAATTAATAGAATAAAACCAGTATTTTAAAACATTCTGATATATCAGCTTAGTTTTAAAACATTCATAGGACAGTTTCATGTCTATAGTAGGGTTTTGAGAACAAGGAGAAAAAGAGGGGGCAGTGGTAGGTCTAAGAGAACCACTAAGAAAATAAGGGGAGGGGGGAGTACTTGATGGGTAGGACACTTTGCAATACGATCAAACAACGTGCTTACCATCAATCATTAAGTTTTAATTCTATAAATAATTTTCGATACCTAGTTGATATAGGTTGTTCACGCTAGACTGAGCATTTTTGAAAGCCCTTTTTGAGATCTACTTGCGTGCACAACGTGTTTTATTCCACCATATGTGAAATTTGTATTTCCGTGGGCCTGCTCACTTTTTTCGTGCCTTGGTCAAGTGTAACTGTGCAACTATTGGAAAAGTCAATATTTCACAAATTTTATTAATTATTCAGACTTACATGCATTAATAATAATAAGAAAGTAAAATAAAAACATTTCAATATTCATTAATGTTTAACCAAATACTTTTGATTCAACGTTAAGGGGTGGAATTACTTTCCTTCGGTCATTGCCAACTTTACTAAGCGAATGCCACTCAAAGTGTGCGCCCGTTAAAATACACGCAACATTTTGCAAAGGTTGATTTCAAAAATGCCAAGTTTACCGTGATGAGCTTTTATTTTCAATACTATTAAACTAATATATTAATACCGCACTATTAATAATGTCCTGAATCACAGAATAATATTTTCTCAAGTGTAAATTCAACCTCCAATGGATGAGCTTAATCCCCCCCTTAGCCACCCCCTAAATCCACCACTAT